>CAUYON010027932.1:0-20935 GCA_963573935.1 Arctocebus calabarensis
AGTCTCACTTTATCGCCCTGGGTAGAGTGCCGTGGCGTCACACTGCTCACAGCAACCTCCAGCTCTTGGGCTTAAGCGATTCTCTTGCCTCAGCCTCCCTAGTAGCTGGGACTACAGGTGCCCGCCACAGTGCCCGGCTATTTTTTTGTTTTTTGCAGTTCAGCCGAGGCCGGGCTTGAACCCGCCACCTTCGGTATATGGAGCTGGCGCCCTACTCGCTGAGCCACAGGAGCCGCCCTAGCTAACCTTTATAAGTGCCTCAGTTTACTAGTTAATAAAATAATTTATGTCCGGTTCGGTGCCAGCCACATACATGGAGAGTAGCCGGTTTGAACCCAGCCCAGGCCACCTAGACAACAATGACAATTGCAACAGAAAATGGCTAGGAATTGCAGTGGGTGCCTGTAGTCCCAGCTACTTGGGAGGCTGAGGCAAGAAAATCACTTAAGCCCAGGAGTTTGAGGTTGCTGTGAGCTGGGACACTACAGCACTCTACCAAGGGCGACATAGTGAGACTGTCTCAAAAAAAGAAATTTATGCCCAAACAAGGGTATGACCTATTAGTGGAAGTAGAAGATTGCAGTTGAACATTTTACTGACAATCCTCAGAATTCAGGTTTCTATAACTTCTATTTTATTTTTTTCAACTTTTCTCAGTTGGTTCCAATCACAAGGAAATCAAAATACTTATAAAGTAGAATAGATACAGAAAAAAGACATGACTTGTTCTCGTCTACCAATTGTCTCATTTACCCCTAAAATAATTATGAGATATCCAGGGAAAATATTTTTAGTCCTAGATAAAAAATAAGCTTGTTCCAATAGCATTTAGGGCCATTTCCCTTTCCCCCTTCCCCAGTGAAGGGCAGCTGATTTCTATCATTTCATTTTTCTTTCTTTTTTTTTGAGACAGAGCCTCAAGCTGCGTGTTGTAGAATGCCGCAGCATCATAGCTCACAGCAACCTCCAAACACTGGGCTCAAGTGATTCTCTTGCCTGAGTCTCCCAGGAAGCTGGGACTATAGGCACCTGCCACAATGCCCAACAATTTTTGGTTGTAGTTGTCATTGTTGTTTGGCAGACCCGGGCTAGATTTGAACCCGCCACCTCTGGTGTATGGCTGGCATCTTAGCGCTTGAGTTACAGGCACCGAGCCCATTTTCATTTCTATAACACTCTTTTATATTCTGAGATGTCTACTGTTCTACTTCCCTGGCTGGTTTTTTGGTTTTTTTTGGAGAAAGAGTTTCACTTTGTCATCCTCGATAGAGTGCTGTTGTGTTACAGCTCACAGCAACCTCTAGCTCTTGGACTTAGGCGATTCTCTTGCCTCAGCCTCCTCAGTAGCTGGGACTACAGGCGCCCACCACAATAGTTGGCTATTTTTTGTTGCAGTTTGGCCGGGGCCAGGTTTGAACCTGCCACCCTCGGTATATGGGGCCGGCGTCCTACTCACTGAGCCACAGGCCCCGCCATTCCCTGGCTGTTTTATTCTGGAAAAAATGAACTCTAAATTGAATATATAGGCATGCGTCACTGTCTACATCTCAAAATTGAGTAACTGCTGGGAAAATAGGGTGATTAATTTGTATTGTTTATTGGATAACATAATCAAACCATTTCTTTTTCTTTTCTTTCTTTTTTTCTTTTTTTTTGAGGCAGAGTCTTACTCTGTCTCCCTGAGTAGAGTACTGTGGTGTCACAGCTCACAGCAACCTACAATCCCTGGGCTTAAGAGATTCTCTTTCCTCAGCCTCCCAACCATTTCTTTTTCTTAAAGAGCTGATGGTGAGAAGTAGTAAGGAATAGCTAAAAGAGGGCAAGGTGCAGTGCCTCACGCCTGTAATCCTAGCAATCTGGGAAGCCAAGATTAGGTGGATTGCTTGAGCTCATGAGTTCAAGACCAGCCTGACCAAGAGCAAGACCCTGTCGCCTTTAGCTACTCAGGAAGCTAAGGCAAGAGAATTGCTTGCCCAAGAGTTTGAGGTTGCTATGAGGTATGATGCTACCACACTCTAGTGAGGGTAATAAAGTGAGACTCTTTTTTTTTTTTTTTTTGAGACAGAGCCTCAAGCTGTCACCCTGGATAGAGTGCCATGGCATCACAGCTCATAGCAACCTCCAATTCCTGGGCTCAAGCGAGTCTCCTGCCTCCGCCTCCCAAGTAGCTGGGACTACAGGCACCTGCCACAATGCCCGGCCATTTTTTGGTTGCAGCCATCATTGTTGTTTGGCAGGCCGGGCTGGATTCGAACCGCCAGCTCAGGTGTAAGTGAGCCACAGGCGCCGAGCCAAGACTCTTTCTAAAAAAAAAGGAATAGCCAAAAGAGCAGACTTAGGCTAAGATACTGCACAGGCCACACTGTTGAACCTACTATGAAGGCTGCACAGTGTTCCCAAGGCATCCCCAAGGCCAGCAGCTAGGTATTTCTGGGTACCAACACTGAAAAAAGACTATTTCTACGGTTTTGTTTTTTTTTTCAATTTGAAAAAGGGTAGTGCATGTGCCCACCTGTGTGTGACCCAGGTGGCAACCCTCAGCTCCAGGTGGTAGCCAGGTGCAATGAGGCAGAGTATCTGTAAGCTGTCCAGCAGTGTGGGGAGCTAAGGCCATGATGAGCTGATGAGCGTCTAGGCCATCAAGGAAACCCTGCCCTGCAGGGTAGAGAGTGGAGGGCACCACAACCAAGGGGAGGGAGGGGTGCTTCCAAAGCTTTGACACAACCAGTAATCACATATTGGCCAATCCCTGCCAAGTGTTCGCAGCAAGGGTTGTTTTATCCATCATGTGTTTTATCCACCATCCTAGGCCTTGTCTCCTTGGGTTAGAAATAAATGGAGAAAAAGGAGCACTGGGACCAAATTTGGAACCCCTGAAGCCTGACAGGTATTTGCAAAGAGGAAAATACAGCAGGAATGGCTCAGAACCTATAGCTCAGTGGTTAGGGCACCAGCCACATACACTGGGGCTGGTGGGTTCGAACCTGGCCCAGGTCTACTAAACAACAATGACAACTACAACAAAAATAGCTGGGTGTTGTGGTGGGCATACTCCACCTCAGTCCCACCTACTTGGGAGGCTGAAGCAAAAGAATTGCTTAAGCCCAAGAGTTTGAGGTTGCTGTGAGCTGTGACACACGGCACTCTACCCAGGGCAATATACTGACATCCTGTCTCCAAAAAAACCAAAAAGACAAAATAGGCTCGGGTGGCGGGTGCCTGTAGCCCCAGCTACTTGGGAGGCGGAGGCAGGAGACTCGCTTGAGCCCAGGAATTGGAGGTTGCTGTGAGCTGTGATGCCACAGCACTCTATCCAGGGTGACAGCTTGAGGCTCTTGTTTCAAAAAAAAAAAAAAAAAAAAATAGCAGTGCCTTGTGGTGGGCACCTGGAATCCCAGCTACTAGGGAGGCTGAAGCTAGACAATGGCTTGAGCCCAGGAGTTTGAGGTTCCCGTGAGCTATGGTACCAAAGCACTCTACCCAGGGTGGTAGAGTAAGACTTTGTCTCAAAAAGGGTGGGGAGGGGTCAGGGCCAGGCTAAGTGGCTCACGCCAATAATCCTAGCAATATGGGAGGCCAAGATTGGGTAGTGTGCCCTGAGCTCACAGGTTCGAGACCAGCCTGAGCAAGAGTGAGACCCCTATCTCTAAAAATAACCCAGCGTTGTGGTGGTCACCTGTAGTCCCAGAACTTGGGAGGCTGAGGCAAGAGAATTGCTTGAGCCTAAGACTTGGTGGTTGCTCTGAGCTATGATGCCACAGCTCTCTACCGACGGTGACAAAGGTAAGACTCTGTCTCCAAAAAATAAGGGAGGGGGAAACGGTTCTCTCAGGAAACCATCTTTAAAACTTCCAGTTTTGGGTGGCACTGTAGCTCAGTGGGTAGGGCACCGGCCACATATACCGAGGCTGGAAGGTTGAAACCTGGCCCAGGCCAGCTAAAACAACAACGACAACTGCAACAACAAAAAAAAATAGCCAGGCGTTGTGGCAGGCGCCTGCAGTCCCAGCTACTTGGGAGGCTCAATCACTTGAGCCCAAGAGTTTCAGGTTGCTGTGACCTGTAACGCTATTACATTCTACAAAGGTGACACCTTGAGACTCTGTCTCAAAAGGAAAAAAAACTTCCAGTTTTATAGGTAGTTTATTTGCCAAACTAGGAGTTTTTATTTGAGACACAGTCTTACTATGTCACCCTCGGTAGAGTACTGTTGCGTTACAGCTCACAGCAACCTCCAACTCCTGGGCTTAAGCAATTTTCTTGCCTCAGCCACCCCAAGTAGCTGTGAGCACAGGCGCCCGCCACAACGCCTGGCTATTTTTTGTTGCAGTTTGGCTGGGGCCAGGTTTGAATCTGCCACCCTTGGTACATGGGGCCGGCGCCCAACTCACTGAGCCATAGGTGCTGCCCTTTTTTTTTTTTTTTTTTTGAGACAGTTTCATTATGTCACCCTTGGCGTTATAGGTCATAGCAACCTCAAACTCTTGGGCTTTAGTGACTCTTGCCTCAGCCTCCCAAGTAGCTGGGACTACAGGTGCCTGCCACAACACTTGACTATTGTTTTGTTGCAGTTGTCTTTGTTGTTTAGCTGGCCTGTGCTGGGCTCGGCTCAAACCTATCAGCCTGGGTGTATACGGCCGGCACCCTATCCACTGAGCAAAGGACACCGCTGCAACCTGGGAGTTTTACACTGAAAATTTCTCTTATATTCCAAAACATGTGGTTGAATCCCACAACATTCTAGTGTGACAAATGAAAGGGTGGCACTCAACTGGCAGAGATCTCACAGACCACCAAGGCTTGTACAAAAGGTCTTTATTGGCAAGGGATACTGCAGAGCAAGAGGAGGAAAAGAGAGAAGGAGAAAGAGAGAGGGAGAAAGAGGGAGAGTCAAAAGAAAAGAGCACTCTTATATAGATTCAGTTAGGGGAGGTGATGGGATGGTAGATTAGCCAATGAGGAGTTACTGCTCTGGCAGGAAGAGCCGTTAGGGGTAGGCTGTAAGTTTGAAATTTTCAGTGGGTAATTGGGATAGGGAGATGAAGTAAGTTTTGCAATTACCTAACAATAGAGATGAAATGGATACCTAAGAGGATATGGCTAATGACGAGCTGGGATAGACCTGGAATGGCCCACTTCAGTTTTGTCTCTACCATTTTACTACATTGATTTGGGTGGTTCTGGGAAAAAAGAGCAGTTTTTCCAGTTGACCCAAATCCGCCTTTGAAATGAATGAAACTCCACCAGTTTGGGATAGAGCTGAGTAAGGAAAGTATTGTGAAGATAAACTTCTCAGAGTTTAAGTGCAGCCAGAATTAGTAAGACATCATAGGCTCAGCATCTGAGTCACTACAGTGACAAGCAGAGCTCTGAAATTGGTAGTTACATCCATTGTTACAGGACCTGGGGTTTGTCATCTTCACATAGTTTTCTTTACAAAAATGCTGAGGACTGACCTGCCCTCTACCTGTTGAAATAGCTGTAGTACTCTTTTCTCCTATAACGCTGGAATAGAAGAAAAAGAGGGGAATTAAGTATTATATCACATGTGTGTCACCCAAGTGGTTGTGGTTGCCTTAAGACAGGTGGGCAGCCAAGGATGACCTTCCAGCCCTTAGAGGTCAGTTTTCTTGGCAGGTCTGAGAGCTGACCCACTGGCCAGGTATCTCCAGCAGCAAAGCCAGCCTGGGGGTTGCATGCTGATGGTGAACAAGCTTAACAGGGAGAAGCTGAGGCTTTCTCCTACTGTGTTGGAGTGCATGTTTACACCAGCATTTTTCAGCACGTGTATCCTCAATCCAGCAAGGTCATTTTTTTTTTTTGTAGAGACAAAGTCTCACTTGATCGCCCTCGGTGGGGTGCTGGGGCATCACACAGCACAGAGCAACCTTCAACTCTACGGCTTAGGCGATTCTCTTCCTTCAGCCTCCCCAGTAGCTGAGACTACAGGCGCCCGCCACAACGCCTGGCTATTTTTCTGTTTTTGCAGTTCGGCCGAGGCTAGGTTTATGGGGCCAGCGCTCTACTCGATGAGCCACAGGGGCCGCCCCAGCAAGGCCATTTTTTATGCTGAGTACTAGAAGCCAATAAGTAACTACTGCATTATTCTCTCTCAGCAAATGGTCCCAGTCTCTGCACCATTTTCTATACCAGATCTGCTTGGCACTGCAGGGATCCCTTTACCCCGGCACAGTGACATTCCAAATAACCACTTGCCAAAATTTACAGACAACCTTGCTGATTGCCACAGCAGGACCGTAGGTCTCCTGGCACCCTCTGCTACCAAGACAATTCAAGACAGAGTCTCAAGGTGTCACCTTAGTAAAGTGTAATAGCGTCACAGTTCACAGCAACCTCAAATTCTTGGGCTCAAGGGATTGTCTTGCCTCAGCCTCCCAAATAGCTGGGAAGGGGAGGAAACTCCTCTCCACATATCTGCTTGGTCCTATGCAAATGGCACTTCAAAAGGAGTCTCAAAGCCAATGGGATGTGAAAAGATGCTTAATCATTTCAGTGATGGTTTCTTTGTTTATATCTAATTCCAGTGCTTAGAAGCAGGGACCCGGCTTGGTGCCTATGGCTCACCGGGATAAGATGCCAGCCACGTATACCTGAGCTGGCGGGTTTGACTCCAGCCCGGGCCTGCCTAACGACAATGACGGCTGCAACCAAAAAATTACTGGGTGTTGTGGCGGGCGCCCTTAGTCCCAGCTACTTGGGAGGCAGAGGCAAGAGACTTGCTTGAGCCCAGGAATTGGAGGTTGCTGCGAGCTGTGATGCCACAGCACTCTCTTCAGGGTGACAGCTTGAGGCTCTGTCTCCAAAAAAAAAAAAAGAAGCAGGCACCCATACTAATGCCCAAGGGCAGAAAGCCCCATTTCCTTTAGGAAGGGAGCACACCTAACCCTGATACCTAGAAAGAGAGAACCCTAGGCTTTTTGTTTTTCTTGTTTTTTTTTTTGGTGTTGTTGTTGGCCATGTGCTAGATTTATTTACAAAAGATGCATTTTGTTTAACCAAATATTAAAAAAAGAAAACTCGATAAAATGAAAAAAAATAAATAAAATTTGAGACAGGGTCTCGGTTCTGTTGCCTAGTCTACAGTGCAGTGCCCTCATTCTAGCTCACTGCCACCTCCAACTCCGGGACGCAAGCGAACTTCTCACCTTGAACTCCCAAAGTTTTAGGATTACAGGTGTAAGCCACTGTGCCCAGACCCTCTACCAGCTCTTTATCTATTACCTCCCACCCAAGAAACTTAGCTCTCTTGAAAGGTGCCATCATTTAAGCCCTTCTAGCTTCAACACTTTGCTTAGACATTCAAGGAGCCCTGCTGACTTACTTTCTCAACAGTGTCCAGAAAAGATGAGTAAACACAGAGATTCTGGACTTCTGAATACACACTGTCCAACCAACATTTTAGGGAGATAACCACACCCAACATTCTTTTTCTCTTTGGCAGAAAGCTATAGATCCAAAGGTCACTCAGAAGCACTAAGAATAAAAATAGAAGCTTCAAGTCAGAAAAGATCCATTGGGATAGAAGTCACTAATCCTTTTTTTTTTTTTTTTTTTTTGAGACAGAGGCTCAAGCTGTCACCCTGGATAGAGTACTGTGGCATCACAGCTCACAGCAACCTCCAATTCCTGGGCTCAAGCGAGTCTCCTGCCTTCACCTCCCAAGTAGCTGGGACTATAGCCGCCTGCCACAAGACCCGGCCATTTTTTGGTTGCAGCCGTCATTGTTGTTTGGCTGGCCAGGGCTGGATTCGAACCTGCCAGCTCAGGTGTACGTGGCTGATGTCTTAGTCTGTTGAGCCACAGGCACGGAGCCACACTAATCCTTTTTGGTCTACTCATTTTCACACGCTGATTACACAAAGAATTATCAAACTTTAGTCCCCAATAAAAATGAGGGATAGCTTTTCACATTTAAGATACACAAAGGTTAAATTAGCTCATATTTAGAAAGCAACATTTTTTTTTTTTTTTGAGACAGAGCCTCAGGCTCTTGCCCTGGATAGAGAGCCGTGGCTTTACACCTCACAGCAACCTCCAATTCCTGGGCTCAAGCGAGTCTCCTGCCTCCACCTCCCAAGTAGCTGGGACTACAGGCGCCTGCCACAACACCAGGCCGTATTTTGGTTGCAGCCGACATTGTTGTTTGGCAGGCCCAGGCTGGATTTGAACCCGCCAGCCCAGGTGTATGTGGCTGGCGCCTTAGCCGCTTGAGCCATAGGCACCGAACCTAGAAAGCAACATTTTTTTTTTTTTTGCAGTTTTTGGCCAGGGCTGGGTTTGAACCCACCACCTCCAGCATATGAGGCCGGCGCCCTACCCCTTTGAGCCACAGGCGCTGCCCAGAAAGCAACATTTTAACTGAGCTGTAACATCATTGCTGCTATTGTAGCAGGTATGTATTATATACAGTGAGGAAATGATCTCTGCACAAAAGCAGAAATCTATGGTAATCCAGGAGTCCAGGATAATACAAATGCAACAGGTCACTAACAATGCCCCTGCTGGAGCTGCTGTCAAGTGCTTGAAAGGCATAGTCCACAGGGGTTAGAAACCAGCCCAGGCCTGCTAAACAAGAATGACAACTACTGCTACATTCAGGGAGGCTGGCGGGTTCAAACCTTCAAACCTGGCTCAGGCCGGCTAAACAATGACAAGTGCAACAAAAAATAGCTGGGCATTGTGGAAAGCGCCTATAGTCCCAGCTACTTGGGAGGCAGAGGCAAGAGTGTCACTTAAGTCCAAGAGTTTGAAGTTGCTGTTAGCCGTGATGCCATGGAACCCTACCAAGGGCGACATAGTGAGACTCCGTCCCCCCCACCCCTCAAATTTCTCCTTTTCATATGAAAAACTAGAAGAAAATACATGAAAAAAGGGAGAACCTTAAACACTATTAGGAAGATTTTCCAGAGTAGTTCCAACTCTGTGTTCCATCTGCTGAAAGGCTGTGTATCAGGAAGCATAAACCTATTTGAGGTACAGGAAAATGGTCAATATACATATTGACCTTATAACACACAGCTAAATCCCCTCCAGAAGATTTCAATTCAGAGTGCTGAGATTATTTCTTCTGGTGGGATAATTTCTTGCATTTTATAGATTTTTTAAAGTGCCTTTACCCTTTCCATAATATCTCCTCATCCCCCCAAATCACAATAGAGTCAGAACATGATCTGTATTCTTTATTACGAAATATTTTCTGAGCAGCAGATTAGCCACAGGGGTTTGATCAGTGAATAAAATCTAGTAATGCTCTCATGAAGATTATGGGTTCTTGTTTGTTAGTTTGTTTTTTTGAGACAGAGTCTCACTATGTTGCCCTCAGTAGAGTGCTGTAGCATCATAGCTCACAGCAACCTCCAAGTCCTGGCCTTAGGTGTTTCTCTTGCCTCAACCTTTAGAGTAGCTGGGACTACAGGTGCCCGCCACAATGCCTAGCTAATTTTTGGTTGCAGTTATCACTGTTGTTTAGCAGGCCTGGGCTGGGCTGGAACCTGCCAGGCTCAGTGTATGTGGCCAGCACCCTACTCACTGAGCTATGGGCGCCAAGTCAAAGATTATGTTTTAAAGTGGAAGGATAGGCTCGGCGCCTGTGGCTCAACGGGCTAAGGCGCCAGCTACATACACCTGAGCTGGCGGGTTCGAATCCAGCCTGGGCCCGCCAAATAACAATGATGGCTGCAACCAAAAAATGGCCGGGCATTTGTGGCGGGCGACTGTAGTCCCAGCTACTTGGGAGGCGGAGGCAAGAGACTCACTTGAGCCTAGGGTTGGAAGTTGCTGTGAGCTGTGATGCCATAGCACTCTACCCAGGGCAACAGATTGAGGCTCTGTCTCAAAACAATAAAAAAATAAAAAAATAAAGTGAACGGATAAAAAACAAGCATACTTTTAAACTAATAAGACGCATATACAACCATCTAAAGTTCTTATCATAAAAAGTACAAAATGAAAAGAGCCTTTGAACATTTGTGAACAGAGACAAAAGAAGAATAAGAAACTCTGCCATAACCAGGTGTGGTGGCCCATGTCTGTAATACTTGTACTCTGGTAGGCTGAGTTACTCAGGATTGCCCTGAGCTCAGGAGTTTGAGACCAGCCTGAGCCAGAGTGAGACCTTGTCTCCTAAAAGAAAAAAAAAAAAAAGCTAGGCATGGTGGCGGGGACCTGTAGTCCCAGCTACTGGGGAGGCTGAGATAAGAGAATCACTGAAACCCAAGAGTTTTAGGTTGCTGTGAGATATGATGCCATAGCACTCTACCAAGGGCCACAAAGTAAGACTCTGTCTCAAAAAATCAATTAATTACTTAAAAAAACAAAAAGAAACTATGCCAACCTGTTATGTGTTGATAGTTCTCCAGATATAAAGTGAACAGTGAGCTACATGTGCAATGTACAAAGCTAGAAGTGACCCAGACAAGAGAAAATGATAAACCACACTTAACGCTGGTGCTGCTAGACAGGAAGCATTCTACCTCTGCCCTTTTATGTTTATATGTAATAAAGTTTAGAACAACTCTTACAGAAAAACTATGTCCCAAGCTGCTCAGGGAAAACGTTATCATACTATAACTTAGCTTCTCAATCTACTGATCTTGTATTTAAACTTCTAACTTGAAGGGTACAGGTGAAATTTACTAAATGCAGAATTCTTCATATAATAACTAAGAAAATGCCATGAAAGGTATTTTAAACAGTTTGACGCAAACATTTCAGATTGTATATGAAACCAGCACATTATACCCTTTGATTGCACTAATGTATGCAGCTATGATTTAATTAAAAAAAAAAAAAAAGAAAGAAAGAAAAATTTAGGAAAGACAGATGCTTTA
This sequence comes from Arctocebus calabarensis, assembly GCA_963573935.1. Classification (NCBI taxonomy): domain Eukaryota; kingdom Metazoa; phylum Chordata; class Mammalia; order Primates; family Lorisidae; genus Arctocebus; species Arctocebus calabarensis. The sequence continues at coordinate 10,851 of CAUYON010027932.1, forward strand.
CTATAAGTTTTCCATGAACATGATACCTCTCTCCAGGTATTTAATCTTTTCAAGGTTTTTTTCAGTTTGGTAGTTCTAGGTATAAAAATCTTACATATTTTTGTGAATTTTATCCCCATTATTTGATATTTAGTACAGCAACATCCTTCCCTCTCCATTTACTATAATTCCCATTTTCTTTACTCTGTTCACATCCTCTTTTTTCACAGTAAAAACTATATAATTTTATAGTTTATTACTTATGTATAATTAAAATATACTTATTATGTTTACTAAAAAAAAACAAAAAAAACTTGACACTAACCCCAATGCTGGTCTGTTCCACAGAATATGCTTTAGTTATTAGTCATCAGCCTATGGATCATTTTAATACGTTAACTGCCCTGTAGGTTATATGTAACTCATGCAAACTTAAACCTGGAGTCTCTTAAAGCTGTAAAACCTCTGTTCATGTTTTTCACTGTCAATCTCCACCACTGCTCCTATCACCCTGCTTCACTTGAGCCACCTAAGCACTCCACAAATGCTAGGTTCTTCAATTACCCTAACTTCTAACTTCACCTTGAATGTTGGCCAGGCAGAGGGGCGACATGGCATCATTGCACATGCTTAGGTGGTCACATATCCAGTAACACTCAAGAACCACTGTAAATACAACTAAATATTTGTGAAATGACAAAAGACGCAATTCTCAGAAACAAGTTTAGTAACCACATCATGAGTCACATATAATTCATGTGGCATATAAAACTTGAAACTGGTACCACATGACTTTTACATAAATCACAGAAAAAAAAATCTTTTCCTTTTCTTTTTTGAGACAGTCTTATTATGTTGCCCTTGGTAGAGTGCCATGGCCTCACAGTTTAGAGCAACCTCCAACTATTGGGCTTAAGCGATTCTCTTGCCTCAGCTTCCCAAGTAGCTGGGAATACAGGTGTCCATCACAACGCCCGGCTATTTTTTTTGTTGTAATTGTCATTGTTATTTGGCAGGCCTGGGCTGGGTTCAAACCTACCAGCTCTGGAGTATGTGGCTGGCACCTTGGCTACTGAGCTATAGGCTCAAAGCCTAAAAAAAAAATTTTTTTTGAGACAAAATCTCACTTTGTTGTCCTTGGTAGAGTGCCATGGTGTCATAGCTCACAGCAACCTCATACTCTTGGCCTCAAGCCATCCTCTTGCCTCAGGTTTTTATTTTTTTAGTAGAGTTGTACTCTTGCTCAGGCTGGTCTCGAACTCCTGAGCTCAAGCAATCCACCTACCTTGGCCTCCCAAAGTGCTAGGATTACAGGTGTGAGCCACCAAGCCTGGTCAGAAAATAATAAATAATTAAATTAGAAGGGATTGTTTTGTTTTCAGAGTTGGGTAATTTTTTTTCTTTCTTTTCTTTTTTTTTTTTTTAGAGACAGAGTCTTACTTTACCACTCTTGGTAGAGTGCTGTGCTGTTACAGCTCACAGCAACCTCCAACTCCTGGGCTTAGGCGATTCTCTTGCCTCAGCCTCCCAAGTAGCTGGGACCACTGACGCCTGCCACAACACCCGGCTATTTTTTTGTTGCAGTTTGGCCAGGGCCAGGTATGAATCCGCCACCCTCAGCATATGGCGCCAGCGCCCTACTCACTGAGCCCTAGGCGCCACCCATTTTTTTTTTCTAGTATGGCAATCAATGTGCTAAAGAATATAAAACCAGAAGTTTTTTTTGTTTTTTGAGACAAAGCCTCAAGCTGTCACCCTGGATAGAGTGCTTTTGCATCACAGCTCACAGCAACCTCCAATTCCTGGGCTCAAGCAAGTCTCTTGCCCCTGCCTCCCAAGTAGATGGGACTACAGGCGCCCTCCACAACGCCGGGCCATTTTTTGGTTGCAGCCGTCATTGTTATTTGGCGGGCCTGGGCTGGATTCGAACCCGCCAGCTCAGGTGTACGTGGCTGGCACCTTAGCCCGTTGAGCCACAGGCGCCGAACCTAAAATTATATTTTATTTATAACTTTACTTTTATTATATTTACATTCTATTTATAGATTTTTTTTTTTTTGAGACAGAGCCTCAAGCTATCACCCTGGACAGAGTGCTCTGGCATCACAGTTCACAGCAATCTCCAATTCTTGGGCTCAAGCTAGTCGCTCCCCTCCACCTCCCAAGTAGCTGTGACCACAGGTGCCTGCCACAACGCCCAGCCATTTTTTGGTTGCAGCCGTCATTGTTGTTTGGCGGGCCTGGGCTGGATTCGAACCCGCCATCTCAGGTGTACGTGGCTGGCGCCTTAGCCCATTGAGCCACAGGCGCTGAGCCCTATTTATAGATTTCATAACTATTTTATATTTTATGTTTTTGAGGACAGGGAAAAGGAGAGGGAGAAGAGTTTTTTTTTTTTTTTCAGACAGTCTCACTCTTTCTTCTTTTTTTTTTTTGCCCTTGGCAATGTGCTGTGGCATCACACAGCTCACAGCAACCTCCAACTCCTGGGCTTAGGCGATTCTTTTACCTCAGCCTCCCCAGTAGCTGGGACTACAGGTGCTCACCACAACGCCTGGCTATTTTTCTGTTTTGCAGTTTGGTTGAGGCTGGGTTTGAACCCGCCACCTTCGGTATATGGGGCCAGCGCCCTACTCGATGAGCCACAGGCGCTGCCCCAGAGTGTCACTCTTGCCCAGCCTAGAGTATGTGATGTCAACCTAGCTCACAGCGCAACCTCAAACTCCTAGGCTCAAGCAATCCTCTTGCCTCGTTCTCCTGAGTAGCTGGGACTACAGGTACCTGCCACAAAGCCCAGCTAAGTTTTCCATTAATGAGACCAAGTCTCACTATTGCTTACACTGGTCTCAAATTCCTGAAGCTCAAGTGATCCAAATGCTAGGATTACAGGCATGAACCATCTCACTTGCCCTTTATTTCTAAGTTTTTATTATATTTTATTTATAAATTTTATTACACATTAGGTACTTTTAATTATCATTTCAAGGATAATTAAGGTTCATAGAAACAAGTATTATAACCTGAAAGACTGGAACCTAGTTCTTATTCTAGAAAACTAAGAGACTCCCGGTATCTCCCAATACCCATTTGCTTCCTTTTCCTTGGGAACAAATCTTGAGGAAATTTTTAACTAGGCACGTGGTTGTCTATAATAAAGATGTTCTGCAGTGCTACTTGCAGCTAAGTGTGGTCATAATTAAATTTTGATCAACTGAACATAAACAAAAGTAGTGCTTGCAAAATCCAGGGAGTATCCATTAACGAGAAAGCCTATTTTCAATTTTCATGCCTCTTCTTTCGCGTTGCTTGGCAGATCAAAGCAACCATTAGCATTAAAGTACCCATCTTGGATAATAAGATAGAAGTCAAACATTGAGGATGATAGATCTACACGGTTGAAAGAATCTGGATCCTTGATGACTGAACTATTATAAAGAAGCACGGACAGGCTCGGTGCCTGTGGCCCAAACGGCTAAGGCGCCAGCCACATACACCTGACCTGGTGGGTTCGAATCCAGCCTGGGCCCGCCAAACAACGATGACTGCAACAAAAATTAGCTGGACGTTGTGGTGGGCGCCCATAGTCCCAGCTACTTAGGAGGCGAAGACGGGAGAATCGCTTGAGCCCAAGAGTTCAAGGTTGCTGTGAGCTGTGATGCCACAGCACTCTACCGAGGGTGACAGCTTGAGGGTCTGTCTCAAAAAAAAAAAAAAAAGCACGGACAGTTCGGACGTCTTTTACCTTAGAGAGAAATAAACTTAACCTGTTATTTTTAGGTTTCTGTCACTCCTAGCCAAATCTAATCTAATTGGAAAAGATGCTTTTGGAAACTTCCAGTTCTTGGGGCAAGGGAGTATTTTGCTCAAAAGACATACACTAAGAAATAAAGGGAAACCTATAGAATAAAATAAATAGTGGAACAGAAGGTATAAGAAATGACATTAGGGGGAAAGAAAACTTCATGTATTTTTCTGCCAAGCTCCAGTCTTATATGTCCATGGGTTGCCTAAAGGTCCTACGGTCACACACACGCAACACATCTAAAGCAACTATCCTTGTTCCAAATTGCCTTCCCTTTCCACATGCTTTTTTTGTTAAAGATGGACACCATTCTTCTAACCTTTGAGTGCCCTTTAAATCTGCTCCTCTCTACTCCAATATAGCCCATGTTACCAAGTCCTAGAGATTCTTTGTTTAAACGCTTTCAAACCTGACCTTTTCCTTCCACATTTACTCCTCATCCCCAGTGCAAACCATCAACTTGTTACATTTCAACTGTGGCTCTAGATCCTAAAGGATTTTTTCCTCTATAGTTTCTCCTCTTAGGTCTACATAGGGCCACAAGAAGATTTTCTATATATTGTCTTTCTGATCTCACTAAATTCTTGTGGTTCCTCCATGTATTCAAATTAAAAACGTAAATGCAAAGCCCTTGACAACATAAACTGACCTACACTTTCATCTTCCAAATCATTCTATTCACTCACTACATCCCAGAGTACAAGAACAAGAATCAGGGCTGGGCACACTGGCTCATGTCTGTAATTCTACCACTCTGGGAGGCCAAGGCAGGTGGAACACCGGAGTTGAAGACCAGCCTGAGCAAGAGTGAGATCCCACCTACAAAAAAAAAAAAAAAATAGGGGTGGTGGGTTCAAACCCAGCCCCTGCCAAACTGCAACAAAAAATAGCCAGGTATTATGGCGGGTACCTGTAGTCCCAGCTACTCGGGAGGCTGAGGCAAGAGAATCGCCTAAGCCTAAGAGCTGGAAGTTGCTGTGAGCTGTGACACCATGGCATTCTACGGAGGAGGAGAAAGTGAGACTCTGTCTCTTAAAAAAAAAAAAAAAAGCCAGGCATTGTGACAGGCACCTATAGTCCCAGCTACTCTGGAGACTGAGGCAAAAGGATTGCTTGAGCTCAAGAGTTTGAGGTTGCTGTGAGCTGTGACGCTATAGCACTCTACCAAGGGCAACAAAGTGAGACTATCTCAACAATAAAAAGTAGAAATAAAAATAGGCAAGCATTGTGGCAGGGGCCTATAGTTCCAGTTACTTGGGAGGCTGAGTGAGGCAAAAGGATCACTTGAGCCCAAGAGTTTGACATTGCTGTGAGCTATGACACCACAGGACTCTACCCAGGGTAACAAAATGAGACTCTGTTGAAGAAGAGGAAGAAGAGGAGGGGTAGGAGGAAGAAGAAGAGGAGGAGGGGGATGAAGAGGAAGAGGAAGAGGTAGAAGAGGAAGAAGAGGAAGAGGAAGATGAAGAAGAAGAAGAAAAAAGAATCAGATAGGAGTTTGGAAGCTAAAATGAACAAACAAGAGTTATGTGCCTATCTCTGTCAAAGAAGACATTATATCTACCATTTGCTCTCAAACACAGTAAGGTAAGCCAGATGTAATGTCTAATGTCTATAATTCTAACACTTTGGGAAGGTGAAGCAGGAAGACTGCTTGAGCCAAAGAGTTGAAGACTATAGTGAGTTAAGAGGATGCCATTGCACTCTAGGCCAGGCAACGGAGTGAGACCCTGTCCAAACCAAAACAAAACCAAGATGAAGATTATTGTAGGGGCTCACACCTATAATCCCAACACTTTGGGAAGCCAAGGTAGAAGGAATGCTTGAGACCTGGAGTTCAAGACCAACCTGGACAATTTACTAAGACTCTACCTCTACAAAAAAATCAAAAATTAGCTACAGATGATGGCACATGCTCATAGTGCTAGGTACTCAGGAGGCTGAGCCAGGATGATTGTTTCACCTCAGGAGTTGGAGCTATGATAAAGCCACTTGCACTCTAGCCTGTACAATTGAGTAAGACCTTGTCTCTTAAAAAGATAATAAAGTAGAAACCTAACAGAGGTATCAGGACCTACCCAATCAGGAGGTCACTCAGGGTGGAAGGATAAGAGCTTTCCATATTTTACAGGGAAAAAAAAGATCTCTATGAGCTACTGAAAAAGATAACACAGCCAGAAACCACATTATGTAACCTTTACTAATAAAACCTAACAAATATTTATTTTGCACATCATATGATGCCAGGTCATGCTCTAAGCCCTTTAAGTAGTGAAGAAAAAAATGTGAAAAGAAATAGTGCCCTCACAGACCTTGCAATCTAGCGTCTAACGATATCTAGGTGACCTCCATCTTTGTTACCCAGACATTTTTTCCTAATTTTGCTATTTACTCCATTATTACATATTTTTCAGGACTCAAGTACAACCCTGAAACTATCAAAGTAAACGCCTAACAACAGAATGCCCCCTTCATTACAAGTACTCAAGAAGAGCCACAAGAAAGATTTTCCTGGCAAGGTTCCCAAGCTAATGTTCTCTGGCCTTAAAGGGCACCAGCCGAACTTGGAAACTTAACAGAAATAAATGCAAACAAGCATGTCTCTGGGCTGATATTCCCCCAACTGCTACGAATTCTTGCATTGCTCTGGATTCACAGCACAGAGAAATGAAGTCAAAGAAAAAGAACAGACCGGCTCGGCGCCTGTGGCTCAACGGGCTAAGGCGCCAGCCACATATACCTGAGCTGGCGGGTTCGAATCCAGCCTGGGCCCACCAAACAACAATCATGACTGCAACCAAAAAATGGTGGGGGCGTTGTGGCAGGCGCTTGTAGTCCCAGCTACTTGGAAGGCGGAGGCAAGAGACTCGCTTGAGCCCAGGAATTGGAGGTTGCTGTGAGCTGTGATGCAAAAGCACTCTATCCAGGGTGACAGCTTGAGGCTCTGTCTCCAAAAAAAAAAAAAAGAAAAGAAAAAAGAGAAAGAACAGGCCACTACCCTAGAACTTTTAACTACCATACCTTACAAACTAGACACATGAACATTAGTAGATACACAGGCAAAAATAATAATGCCATTTAATGGTTGGCTATGAAAAGGAGACTCTGTAAGGAATGGAAGGAAGAAAATTAGCTGTTCAACTGTCAACAGCAAACCTAGCTCTTGATGTGCTCAAAACCCAAAGAACACACATTGACACAGGTCCACGATATCAATTGCCCTAAGACCTCTGGTCAAAAAAATAAAACAAATACAGAAAACAAAACATGGCCCAAGGGAAAATTCAAAATGGCAATGCTAATACACAAAGGCTTCCAAATCAGAACTGAAACCTGGCTGAATTTGAGTATTTTATGTTTTCAGCTCTAAAATGGGGCCTAATAGTCTCTCCATCTGAAGAAAGCTACTGATAAAAAACTGAAAGCTTTAGCATTCTCACTCCTTGGTATATGGGTATATACTGTAGAGAACTGAAAATCGAAAATGAGTCCACGAATGTTAACAGCAGTATTATTCATAATAGCCAAAAGTGGAAACAACCCAAATATCCATCAACTCTTGAACAGATAAGGAAAATGTGGTATGTCCATATAATTTGAAAATATTACACTAAGTGAAAGAAGCCAGTCACAAAAGATTACATAGACAAATTACGGAGACAAAAAGTAGATTAACAAACATCTAAGGTAGGCTCAGTGTCTGCAGATCAGGCGGTAGGGCTCCAGCTACATACATACCTAGAGCTGATGGGTTTGAATCCAGCAGTAGCCAAAAAATAGCTGGGCGTTGTGGTGGGCGCCTGTAGTCCCAGCTACTTGGGAGGCTGAGGCAAGAGAACTGCTTATACCCAACAGTTTGAGGTTGCTGTAAGCTGTGACACCACAGCACTCTACCAAGGGAGACAAAGTAAGATTATGTTTCAAAAATAACAGAATAACCACTAATGAGTGGCACAGGTGGCTCAGTGAGTAGGGCGCAGCCCCATATACCGAGGGTGGAGGGTTTGAACCCGGCCCTGGTCAAACTGCAAAAAAATAGCCAGGCGTTATAGCAGGCACCTGTAGTCCCAGCTACTTAGGAGGCTGAGGGAAGAGAATCGCCTAAGCCCAAGAGCTGGAGGTTGCTGTGAGCTGTGACACCACTGCACTCTACCAAAGGCAATAAAGTAGTCTCTGTCTCTAAAAAAATATATATTAAAAAAAAAAAAAAGAATAACCACTAATGGATACAGACTTTCCTTGTGGGAAAAGCTGCACAATCTTGTGAACATACTAAAAGCCCAATGAATTGTATACTTTAAAAGGTTGAATTTTATGGTATATGATTTATATCTCAATTACAACCAAACAAAACAAGCTTTCAGGGCTGTAAGACTACCGCCAAAGTAAAGACATTCATTTTATTCTTCCCTCTACCATACCGTGGCCCAGAGGGCATCACTTAAACCTATCCCTACCACCCCAAGCCTCTCATCAAGCACTCTGCCTCCACCTTCTTCTCCTATGACTATGCACACTACTGCCAAACTCAACCTCCTAGCTAGAAGAGAACAACCATTTTTCCAACAAGAAGATAGCCAAAAAGCAATGGGACCAACCTTGATTAAACAAACTTATGAAATAGTCAAATGCCTACTTATACTTAATTTATCAATTAATCTTACCCATTTACATCGTAAAATAACATGGTATTAATTACTGCTGTACCCCCAATGCCTACACTAGGAGACATATAAAAGGAATCAATAGCTACTCAATGATCATCTCTAGACAGCAATCAATGGAAGCTTAAACCACCTGGTGACAGACTGATGATACATACAAAATGCAACAAGTATGCTCATAAGTATACACTAACAGGAACAAGTACACCTATTCACTAAGAGAAATAACAACTCTGAAATAGCATCATTAGAAATAGCTCTAAACGGAAAAAAAAAAATCCACGTGTCCATCAAGAGTGGAAACTAATGAATAAACTGATGCAGTATTACACTGGAAAATGGTACAATAATGAAAACGAATATATTGCAGGCTTCTGCATATGAAGCAATGTTTATAAATATGACAAACATATTTATAAATCCTAAGAAATGAGTATAGAGTACAAGTCTTGTTGAAGTTTAAATTGTGAGGCTTGGCACCGGTGGCTCAACGGGCTAAGGTGCCAGCCACGTACACCTGAGCTGGTGGGTTCGAATCCAGCCCGGGCCCGCCAAACAACAATGACAGCTGCAACCAAAAAATGGCCGGGCGTTGTGGCGGGGGCCTGTAGTCCCAGCTACTTGGGAGGCAGAGGCAGGAGACTTGCTTGAGCCCAGGAATTGGAGTTTGTTGTGAGCTGTGATGCCACAGCACTCTACCCAGGGTGACAGCTTGAGGCTCTGTCTCAAAGAAAAAGAGGTTTAAATTCTGAGTTCATCATATCCCCAGTGTCCATATTCCCACCGAATCTGAATAGATGGTATAATGACCCTAGCTGGTCCAGATCACATCCCAAGCCTATTGGGATTACTGAAAACACAGCACAGTTAGATGTAATAAAAATAAACCTTAAAAAATTTTTTAAACTTCTGTTCTATGAAAAACATTATCAAGGGAGTGAGAAAACAAGCCACAGACTTGCAGAAAACATTTATAAAAGATACTTTTGTTTAAAAATATTACATATACAGGCTCAGCGCCTGTGGCTCAACGAGCTAAGGCGCCAGCCCAGTACACCTGAACTGGTGGGTTCAAATCCAGCCTGGGCCCGCCAAACAATGACAGCTGCAACCAAAAAATGGCCAGGTGTTGTGGTGGGCGCCTATAGTCCCAGCTACTTGGGAGGCAGAGGCAGGAGACTCACTTGAAACCAAGAATTGGAGGTTGCTGTGAGCTGTGATGCCACAGCTCTCTATCCAGGGTGTCAGCTTGAGGCTCTGTCTCAAATAAATAAATAAATATTAAAAAAAATAGATTATATATACAGCTGGGAGAACTATACCTTTAGCACATAAATTTGTATATTAATGTGTGTAGAAAATATTTTCTTTATATATCTCCTTACCATAAGCAGTGCTTTACTCATCAGAAAAAGTTTTTAGTTCATGTATTGGCAAGAAAGGCACTTTTTAAGCTACTTTTTTTTTTTTTTTTATTGTTGGGGATTCATTGAGGGTACAAGAAACCATGTTACACTGGTTGCATTTGTTGGGAAAAGTCCCTCTTACAATCGTGTTTTGCTCCCAAAAGGTGTGGCACACACCAAGACCCCAAGACCCCACCCCCCTCACTCCTTCCCTCTCTCTGCTCTTCCTTTCCC
>CAUYON010027935.1:0-20958 GCA_963573935.1 Arctocebus calabarensis
TGCATGCATGCGCACACACACACACACCACGTACACACTTTACAAATACATCCAGTTTCCTTTTCATTAGATCAATGACATTTGTTATAATTGATGCATGAACATTGATGAACATGAAACTCTCTTTTACTTTTATTTATAAATATTAGTGGTCTATTTTTTGAGACTTTGGGAAAAAAACAAAGAAGTTAATTGATGACTTCATACTGAGCCTCAGAGTCAAAGGCATTCTATAATAGACATACTCTTATTTGACAATGTGAATGTTACTTTCCTGGTATTATTATTATTATTAATATTGCTTAATATTTTGGTACAGTAATCAGCTGTTTTCTTTTCTGAGTGTATTTATCTTCATTCCTTCTTTATGTGGTTTTTGTTTCTAGTCCTTATCTTAAACATTGTTATTGTCATTAAATTTTAAGCCTTTTAAATTCTGTGAAGGCAAAAAGTGGAAACCAATTAACACATGTATATTTAATAATAATAATAATAATAATAATAATAAAACCATTGATACATTAGTTCACTCTTTGTTGGTGCTTTCTACAGTGCCCTGTAACTACATTACAGAATCATAGTTGCTGCCCTGTCTTCACGTCTCCTGTGCTCGTCCTGGTCATCCTGCCCTCCCTCCCCACAAACCCCTGGCAACTGTGGACATGATTTAGTGTCCCTATAGTTTTGTCTTTTCTACAATAATATGTATTTGGAGCTAGATTGCATTTAGCCTTTTCTTGTTTGCTTCCTTTGCTTAGCAATATGCTTTTGTGATTCTTCCACGACTATTCACAGCTTAATAACATCTTTTCATTGCTGATACTATTCCCTTGCATGGATATACCAGCTTGTTCGTTCATCTGCTGACCTACGTCTTGGTGGATCACAGGGGCTTTTTAATTCTCAAGCTCTTCCGCACTGAGCCTTTAGAAATTTATGAATAATAGTTGAATTTTCTGACAGATTCTGCTTTTTTTCATGAGCTTCTGTTCTGGTGCAGTGTGCCTCCGTGTATACACCTGTTTCTCCCATATCCAGGAAAGCTGTCTTTCCTGTGACCTCAGTTTTCTGATGTATCTAAGCGGAGTTGGTGGTTTTCAGTTTGCTTGGCGTTTTTGTTTCTTGTTGTGAGGATGACAGTGATAATTTCCAAATTATTTACATGTCAGACCAGAAACCATGAGTCTTTTCATGCTTCTTAATCTTTGCTGGATGGCCTCTTAGTGGAAGGCAGGAGGATCCCTTGGTTGTCCCAGACCACCATAGGTTCAGGAAAAGTACCATTTCAAGGAAGCAAAATCCCTGTGTGCCTGCTACTTGAAGGTGACGTTTCTTTATATCATTTCTTCCCCTCTTCTCAGTGGCAAACAAGCATTGCCAGGTGTTTTTGGTCAGTCTTCTCTAGGAGAGTTTACTGCTTTCTCTTACTTGTATAAACCTCCAGTGGTATTGGTACAGGTACAGGGGTGCAGAACTATTTCCTATTCCTTTTTTAGGGGTGGAGTGATTTTTTTCTTTACTTTTCCCCATCAACAGCAGGTCTTTACTGAGGTTCTAGACATGACAGTTTCCTCTTTTCCTCTCCATGCTTAATTCATTTGCTCTATAGAGAGAAGGGGCAGCAAGGGGGGTGCTTTTCCTACAAGGGTGACTGATTCTTGCAGTGGACTTTCTCTGGACCCCAGCCCCTTCCCCTGGTTTTTTTGTGATGATCTAGGGAAGGACCAATGGAGAGAGCCTTAGAGTGACTGTGAACTTTGCATCTCAGTTTCTGGAGTTTCGTATTTCTTGTGCTAGTAAGCAGAAAAGTCTTTACCAACTCATTGTAACTTTAGCTGCTCTCTTTTCACCCACATATATGGTAACTACTTGATCTCCTGTGCTAAGCCTCGGGTTTTTCCCTCTGCAGCCCTGCTTTTCCTTGAATAATAGGCGACTTGATTGCCTTGTGACCTTAGCTGTCTGCCAGTTCCAGGACATGTGATTTGCAGATTGCCCAGGGTTGCTGCTGCTGCTGTTGCTAGCGCCATAGAATTTACACTGAGTTTTAATTATAGCTCCACCAGCGGGAGATTTTCAGTGATTTTTCTAGGGCTTTGTTATCTCAAAAGCAAAATGGGGCTGATAGTGTATTTTGCTATATTTATTCATCTACGTGACAAAATTTTGAACAAAAAAGGAGACATGGTGAAACTTGCAGAAATAACCAGAGTATGCTATGACACTAAAAATTTGAGAGAAAGTCATGGTAAAGAGCATTAAGGTGAGGAATATCTTAAGGCTTTATGTAATTGTTATAGATGGAAGAGCAAATAAAACATGTTCTCAAGAGAAGAACAAACCATTTTCTGGGGAATGAAACTCAGAAACTTGAAGGAAAATTATTCCCTGGAGTCCTCATAAAAGAGGCAAATTCAGACACAGTAGGCAGCATCCAAAGCAGGGTCCCTGGATAGATACGGGTTTTATGTGGATAGATATTTCTCAACATGTTTCCCTACAGAAGATCAGGACATGACACCAAACCCAAATTCAGTAAAGTACCAAATAAAGAAGCAATAATCTTGCAAAAACAAGCCAAAAGAAAAAAATAGGTATTTCTGTTTATTGATTTTTGAATAAGAACATAGACATGGATGTTCAATAAATATTCATTATTTTTTAATAAGAACATAGACATAAGAATCTGTGTGGATTGTGGTTCACTGAAACAGCCCTCTAACCTTCTGTGGATGTTAGTTTCATGTCTGAAATACCAGTGGTGAGAAGCATATATTCCAGACATATAGACATATATGTACATATAAAATACTGTTTAATATCAAGAATCCAGACTAGAATGCAGCATATTCTATAATATCAATTAGGAAAAGCACACATTTACACAGGCTGTTGTGAGCTAAAGCACTCTCAAGAATTGTACAACCTAAATATATGGTCATCTCATGCTGGTTAAACACATGTCATGTGTCAAGATCCTCCTGCTACATAGGAAAATGAGGTTTGGAGACAGTATTATACATTATACATGGATGTCGTTAACTCTGAAAGTTTGTGTTTTATAAATACATTTATTTTTAATTTATAACAGTATAAATAACATGTAACATATAAATATAATACTATGTAGATTCTCCTTTGTAACAACAACAATCAATTTTCCTTGTATGTGTTTTTCTGTGTTCACTCTAGTGGAAATGGAAGCTTCTATGTATATGGGACAAAGAAAATTATTATTTTTAAAGGACCTAAACACATACTCAACAGAAATGACGTCCATATATGAGGTGGGGAAAAGGAGCTTTAACAGGTGTTTGTTGGCAAGAATAAACTCTTTGGTTTATTTGATATGGCAGGGAAATTGACCACATTTTAAACATTATAATTTTTACAATAAATGTTTATTTGCAAAAGGAAGTCATTGTTTTTTGATGAGCAACCAGCATAAGCAGACAGGTGAATTTAGGTGGCGTCTAGTAAGTTGATGTCTTTACGTCTAAGGCATCAGTGGTAGTCACTTTAGCCTTGGTGCTGCAAGGGGGAAAGGATTACAGAATAATAAAATTAAAATCATGTCTAATAGGAAGAGTTTGCTTTTCTTATTTCTCATCACTGGTGAGGTGCATGGTAAAATGATTAAGTGCTAAGATAGGCACAAAGAAGAGAATTATTCTTTAAAATGGCAAATTTCACATTAAACACTATAACTTCTTCTACTTTGCATTGAGGAGAACTTAATTTTGACACAATTCAGTCATATATTTGATGAAAAGAAGTCTATCTGGAAGAAAGAAGTAGCAATTAGCATATTTCTGAAAGAGTCTCCACGTTTGAAATGGAAGCTTTCTGTCTAATTTCAGAACGTGTAAGAGTCCAATGGCAGCAAATCAGTATTTGGCATGAAATAGGGTTGATATGTATTAGAGATATGCATTGCTATTAATTAGGAGTGCTCTGACGGATGATTTTATCTAACTGACATTCGCTTAGAAATTCAATCCTTGTATTTTCCTGACTAACTATGCATCTAATACCACAGACAGACTTGGAAAATTCTCAACTCAGTTGGCATGTTACAACAATATTCTGTAAAAGAGGCAAATCAATCATGTCTGACCTCATAGTAGCAGCCTTGGAGAGGAATAATTTAAGTACTAAAGAAATTGCTATTATTGTCTGAGCTGATAACACTAATAGAACATCACCACGTCCTAAGGAAATACAGATTGTGACAGTTCTCTAGCCTCAGAGCAACCCTAAATGAGGATTTTCTTACACAGAAGAAATTAGAAAACATACTCTTGTGTTTCTGAGTATTTGAGGACAAGCAACCAATAGAAATCCTGGAAGGAGCGCTGAAACAGAACATCAGAAATTCACATCCAAGGCTAGGGAGCAACAAATATTTATGTACCTCGTTGCCTTCTGCCTCTTGAACTGTTCACCAGGATCTTCTTTCTTCTGCCAGAAAACACCCCTTACTGCTTCTTTATTTTTGGCCAGGTCTTTGGGTCACAAAAATTTTACAGTATTTTTGACTGAAAATGTCTCTTTCCATCCTCTTTCTAGACACATATTTGAGTTTGGATTCTAGATTGGCTTTTTTGTTTTTCCTGCTGCTATTATCTTTTTTTTTTTTTTCTTAACCACAGAAATCTTTTTTTCCTCTTTAATCTAGAGGATATAAACATATAAGAACTCCTTAAACACAGCATATCAAGTTAAATCTTCTGAAATCCTCAGCTTTGTTGTGCCACGGCCTCCTCCATGCAGGAAAGCACTGCTCTCTTTCAGCTAAGGGAGCAAAGAGTGGGTGGGTAAACACTGACTTTCTCAAAGAAGAGCCTATATGGTAAGAATTAATATGTCTAAGAAATAACCTGATAATAAATTGGAAGGGAAAGAGGGCATAATGGGAGTCAATAGAGCTAAAGTTTTTTTTTTTTAATCTTAATTTCTCAAGATAGATCCACATGTCCTAACAAAATAAAATATTTCCCTTAGTTATCTCTGGATGGTAGGATTATTTAGTTTAGCTTTTCCACTCTCTGAATTTTTTACATAGTATGCATTTTACTTTATAATAAAAGACCGGCTTTTACAAATCTGTTTTATAATCCTTGAAATATTGCTTGTCACCGAGGAGGAAAGGTAATTTTTTTCCTTTTCCTAATAATTTAAAATTTCTTTGTGTGTATATTTATTATACTTTTATGACTTTAATATAAGAGAAATATAGATTAGAGGTAAAAATATATTTTTAACTTGAGATAAAAATTTTTCAGAAAGTGCATTCAATTTAACTCTTCCCCTACGTGAGAGAGTCTTTCCCTTTGGAGATCAATAGACTTATGTCAATTGTGTCATAATACTTGGGAGAAACCCCCATTGACGTCAGCTATTAATTGATGGATCACTTGTCATAATAACTCAATATTTACCTACCTAGCCTTTAGCTTTAGAAAACTATTTCCAGAAAAAAAAGATGGATGAAATTAAATGTTTTCAGAAAAATAGGGGCTAATACTTATTTGTTTTATGATTTAATGATTTTTGGTAATATTAAAAGAATAACAAGAATGAAATATTCTTTAGAACCATCAGTGTCAACTGCTTTCAGTTTCAATTATTCATTTATCCTTTCTCCCAGAGGATTGAATTTGTGCATTTTTCCTACACCTAGTGAACTTTTGGTTCATGTAAATGTTCTAGATAACATAGGCATCTTGATGTTCTTAGAAATAAATTACTATTTTTCCCTGTTGAGTATTACATAAATTTGAGCACTCCTAGACTTAGAACAAAAAGATGCTCTAGATTTATTTTTATATTTATGTGAAAATAATTATCATTGCAGTAAAAGTTTCTGTATTGACATAATTAATCTTTGGCAATTTCCTATTGCATATTTCAGTTTGTTTCTTTTTTTTCCATAGCTGGAGAGCTAACCAGATATTGGATCCCCCACTGGGTCTGTGGCTGCATGTGAATGATTTTTGTTGGGGAGTTGTTAGATGTTTAGTGTCTAATGAATTGATGCTGAGGTTAGAAATTTGTGCAAAAGCTGGCAATCCTCGTGTTGCTTTGTTTCCAATAAACTACTGATTCTGCCTTATAAATGTATTTATGTAAAGACTCAGTTGGCAAATTGTTGTTACTGGAAAAATTTTCTTGTGTGACCCAGATATTTGCAGAGGGTTCTTTGAGGAATAAATGGAAAGGATTGATGTGGGATGCCCAATGCAGTGTGATTTTTTTAAATTTTATTAAATCATAAAGGGGTAGATCATTTATACATTAATACATTTATGGGGTATAATGTACTGATTTCATATACAATTTGGAATGCTTACATCATACTGGTTACCTCATTTACTTAATTATTATGTTTAAGACATTTATACTCTATACTTAATAAATCTGACATGTACCCATGCAATATGCACCATAGGTGTGGTCCCACCATTCACCCTCCCTCAATCTGACCTCCCTCTTCCCCTCCCATTCCCCCTTCCTCCTTCATTCTGAGCCACAGTTGATCTATTCACAGTTGATTTATTTCATATGATCTATTCTTCACATGAAAGTGTGAGTGATTGTAAATTGGTTTCATAATAGTACTGAGTACCTTGGATACTTTCCCCTTCATCTTGAGATACTTTACTAAGTAGAATATGTTCCAGCTCCATCCATGTAAATATAAAAGAGGTAAAGTCTCCATCTTTTTTAGGGCTGCATAATATTCCATGGTATACATATACCATAGTTTATTTATCCATTCATGGGTTGAAGGGCACTCAGGCTTCTTCCATGACTTGGCTATTATGAATTGAGCTGCAATAAACAATCTGGTGCAAATATCTTTGTTAAAAAGTGGTTTTTGGTTTTGAATATACTCCTAGTAGAGGAATTACAGGATTGAAAAGCAGGTCTACTTTTAGATCCCTGAGTATTCTCCATACTTCTTTCCAAAAGGGATGTATTAGCTTGCACTCTCACTAGCAGTGCAGAAGTATTCCCTTTTCTCCACATACATGCCAACATCTGTAGTTTTGGGATTTTATTATGTGAGCCACTCTTATTGGAGTTAGATGGTATCTCAAAGTGATATCTCTGATGATTAAAGATGATGAGCATTTTTTTTCATGTGTCTGTAGGCCAGGCACCTGTCTTCTTTAGACAAGCTTCTTTCTGTTCAAGTCTCTTGCCCACAATGAAATGGGATTACTTATTCTTTTCTTATTAATAAGTTTTCATTCTCTGTGGATTCTGGTTATCAAACCTTTGTCACAAACATAGCCTGCAAATATCTTCTCCCATTCTGAAGGCTGCCTGCTTGCTTTACTTACTGTGTTCTTGGCTGTGCAGGTTTTTAGTTTGATCAGATCCCAGTAATATATTTTTGGTGTTGCTTCAATTGCCCAGAGGGTCCTCCTCATAAAGTATTCTCCCAGGCCAGTTTGTTAAAGTGTTTCCCCTGTACTCTCTCCAAGAATCTTTATAGTTTCATGTCTTAATTTCAAATCTTTTATCCAGTGAGAGTCATTTTTGTTAATAGTGAAAGGCGTGGGTCCAGTTTCAGTTTTCTACAAGTCGCCAACCAGTTCTCCCAGCACCATTTGTTAAATAGGGAATCTTTGCCCCAATTTATATTTTTCATAGGGTTATCAGAGATCAAATGATGAAGTGTCCGGATTCATCTCTTGGTTCTCAATTCTGTTCCATACATATACCTCTCTATTTTTGTGCCAGTCTCATGCTGTTTTGGTCACTATAGATTTATAGCATAGATTGAAGTCTGGTAGCATGATTCCTCCTGATTTATTTTTATTTCTGAGTAATGTCTTGGCTATTTGAGGTTTTTTCTGATTCCATATAAAGCGAAGTACTATTTTTTCCAGATCTTTAAAGTATGACAGTGGTGATTTGATAGGGATTACATTAAATTTGTATATTGCTTTGTGTAATATGGACATTCTAGCAATGTTGTATCTTCCTAGTCATGGAGCATGGTATAATTTTCCATTTCTTAACATCTTCAGCTATTTCTTTTCTCAGAAATTCTCTGTATAGAGATCTTTCACATCCTTTGTTAGGTAAAGTCCCAAATATTTCATCTTATTTAGCACTACTATAAAATGAATAGAGTCCTTGACTGTTTTTTCAGCTGACTATTTTTGGCATATACAAAAGCTACTGATTTATGACTATTGATTTTGTATCCTGAGATGCTACTGTATTCCTTGATCACTTCTAAGAGTTTTGTAGTTGATTCCCTGATGTTTTCCAGTTATAAAATCATATCATCTGTGAAGAGTAAAAATTGGATCTCCTCTGACCCTATTTGTATGCACTTGATCACCTTCTCTTGCCTGACTGCGATGGTTAAAACTTCCATAACAATGTTAAAAAGCAGTGGAGACAATGGACAACCTTGCCTGGTTCCTGATATGAGTAGAAATGTTTTTAATTTTACTCCATTCAATATGATACTGGCTGTGGGTTTGCTGTAGATGGCCCTATCAGTTTAGGAAAAGTCCCTTCTGTACTTATTTTCTTAAGTGTTATGATCATGAAAGGATGCTGGATGATGTCAAAAGCTTTTTCTGCATCTATTGAGAGAATCACATGGTCTTTGTTTTTTCTTTTGCTTATGTGAACTTTTCTATTTATAGATTTATGAATATTGAACTAACCTTGAGACCCTGGGATAAAACCCACTTGCTCATGGTCTATAATTTGTTTGATGTGATGCTGGCTTCTGTTTGCTAGGATCTTATTGAATATTTTTGCATCTATATTCATTAAGGATATTGGGCTGTAATTTTCTTTTCTTGTTGGGTATTTTCCTGGTTTGGGGATGAGGGTAATATTTGCTTTGTATAATATGTTTGGAAGTATTCCTTCTTTTTCTATGTCCTGGAAAAGATTAAGTAATATAGTACTAGTTCCTCTTTAAAGGTTTGGTAGAATTCTGATGTGAAGCCATCTGATCCAGGACTCTTCTTTCTTGGGAGATTTCATATAGTTGATGCTAGTTCAGTACTTGATATAGGTCTGTTCAGTATTTCTAGTTCTTTCTGACTAAGTCTAGGAGGTGGTCTGCTTCCAAGTACTGGTCAATTTCTTTCAGGTTTTCATATTTCTGAGAATAGAGTTTTTTGTTATATTCATTAAGAATTCTTTGAATTTCTCGGGTGTCTGTTGTTATTTCATTTCTGCTTGATAATGTTAGGGATTTTAATTTTCTATATTTGTTTAGGTTGGCCAAAAGTTTATCAATTTTTTTGAATTTTTTAAAACACCAACTTTTTGATTCATTGATTTTTTTGAATAATTCTTTTGTATTTGATTTCATTTAATTCTGCTCTAATTTTATTTATCTTTTTTTCTTCTGGTAGGTTTGAGTTTGGAATATTCTTCCTTTTCCAGTTGCTTGAGATGTCCCATTACTTATTAACTTCCTCTCTTTCCATTCTTTTTAGGAAGGTTTGCAATGCTATAAATGTCCCTCTTAAGACTGCCTTTGCAGTATCCCACAGGTTCTGATAATTCATGTCTTCATTATTATTTTGTTCCAAAAATTTCACAATTTCCTTCTTAATCTCATCTATGACCCAGCTATCACTCAGCGTAAGGTTATTTAGTTTCCATGTCTTTCTATGGGTATGCATATTCCTATTATTGGTGAGTTCAACTTTTCTTCTGTGATAATATCTAAGAAAATACTTGGAATAATTTTTATACTTTTAAATTTGCTGAGGTTTGACTTGTGACCGAAGATGTGATCAATTTTTGGAAGATGTGCCATGGCTTGATGAGTAGAATGTGTATTCAATTTTGTTAGGATGAAATGTTCTGTAGATGTCTGTTAAATTTAATTGTTGCATGGTGAAGTAAGTCTAAAATTTCTTTGCTTAGTTTCTTATTGGAGGATCTATCCAAAATTCCCAAATGGATGTTAAAATCTCCAATTTTTATGGTGCTGGAAGACATTAAATTGTTCATGTCTTTTTGAGTCATGCTGGGTTTCTGAAACTGTCTGCTATCTGAATTTCAGTATCTTTTGCCATGCTTAGGTAGAGTATCTGTGCCTTTCAGAATATTCTCTTCTCCTTCTGGGATTCCTATAAGGCAAATGTTTGCTCTTTTGGAGTGGTCCCACAGTTCTCTCAGGGAATGATCTGTTTTTGCTATCTGCTTCTCTTCCTCTTTGAGAGTTTGGTGCATTCAAAAGCTTTGTCTTCAATGTCAGAGATCCTTTCTTCTGCCTGCTCCATTCTGTTATTGAGGGTTTCTACTGTATTTCTTAGATCTTTGAGGAGTGCGAGTTCTTGCCTCCAGGTGTCAAAATCTTTGGTGATCTTGTCTTTGAAGTCATTGAATTCTTGAGACAACTTTTGAAGTACTCCTTGAATTTCTAATTCCAACTTTAGCTCTAATCTCAGCCATTTGTTTATGAGTGTAATCTTCTTTTGTGTCCTCTTTGTCATTCCATGGGGGAGTTGATCTATTCTGATCTAAACCATAGTTCCCATGGTTTTTTTTTTTTGAAATCAATCCTAATATACAAGTACTAGTATTTCATTACAGTTTTAATTTGCATTTTCCTAATGCCAGGAAAGTGCTTTCTACAGAACTTCCTGAAGAACTGAACAGAAGCACGCTTCACTCACCGAGAGACAACTGAGAGATGGCTGGCATTAGGCACTGATGAGGCTCAACTGTAAATCTAAGTTTTAATAAAAGCAGGTCTACTGTGGAAAATAGTATTTATCTGTTACATAATTTTGTTAAGTAGAAATAACAACTTAAAATCAGAGGAGGAGAGTGAGGGAAACGTTGCATAAGCTTGTTAATTTTAATAGGTTATAAATGATGCTCAAAGAATATTATTTAAAGATGACAAAACAAAAAACAGAAATTTAAAAAAATTAAATGAATGCTCAGTACACAATCAAAAGATGTTATTAATGGCTTCCACTTAGAAAAAAGTATAAAACTTTATTGGGGCATATCATCTACAAATTAAAGAAAAATGAAAAGCTTCAGAGGCATGGTGTCTCCCTGGCCTTCCCGCACACTCTGTCTCTCCAACCCTTTTCATTCCTAAAGCACCAGAGGAACTCCTTCTGGGATTTCTTTATGTGACTAAGAAGGCTTCTTTTCAAAATAAATACAGTTCTCTATAGATCTCTAGGAATCTCATTAAATAACCAGGAAAAAATCAACCACTGGAAAGGAAGAGACACTGGGAGACTGAGCTTTCCAGACAGACAGCTCCTCTTTTCTCCTAAGAGTAGTTACAGGGTGGTGCCTGGGAGGAATTACCTGGATGCTGAGACAACCTCAGCTCACATGGGGTTGTGCCCTTTACCTGCCTGCCACCTTGCCCAGGCTCTGAGGAACCTGTCCCAGGCCATGGTTATCTGGACACATTTTTCCTGAGAATAATCTACCCCTGCACCTCTACCTCCCTTTTTCTTATGAAGGATATAGACGTATCCAGACTTCACTAGGTCATTGGGTAACTGCTTTGCTGTGATTTTCTCCTATGCACATTAAATAGATTTTGTATGCCTATTTCTCCTATTAATCTGCCTTTTGAAAATTCCCTCTCAGCAAAGCATTAGAAGGTGAAGGGTAAGTTTATCCCCTTTATTTTACAGTTATAATATATAGACAACAAAGAGAATTATGAGTATAAGCAACAAAGCAAACCACATAAAGGAAAAATTACAAAGAATATAATCAGATACACAGTAGATTTTAGATTGAACATACTATGACATAGTCAATGCTAATTGTATCACTTATCTTCCTAAATGTTAATTTACTTAACTCACATGTGCAAAAATATATTAAAACTGGCTCAAAAAACCACAATTTGAGGTAATAAGTATAAAAGATCCACCAAACATAAACTGCCTTATAAAAACTAAATTAAGATGGATAAAGTATAAACATTAATGCAAACAAATGGAAAATATTTGATGTAATCCAGATATCTGAAATGTGGAAGCCAGAACAAAAAGCTAAAGAGTCCAAAGACAATTCTTCCATTTCTTTTTTTTACTTTTGTTCTTTAATTTTCAGAATATTATGGCACACCCAGGTTTTGTTACATATTTTTTTTCCCGTACAGGTTACCCTTGACCCAGACAGTTTGCACCATATCCAATTTGTGTGAATTTACCCATACCCCTGATGCCCTCCCCCAGTTTGATTTTCAACAAGATTTATTTCAATGTAAATAAAGAGTTGATTGACTAGTTCCAACTTGCTCTTGAGGATGTGTGTTTGTTTCTCTATTCTTACGATGTTTCACTTAGAAGAATGGTTTCCAGTTCCATCCAGAATGTCACAAAAGATAGCAGATCACCACTTTTTTATGACTGTGGTATACACATACTATGATTTACTAAGCCAGTCATATATTGGTGGGCATTGGGTTGTTCCTCGTCTTTCAAATTGTGAATTCTGCTTCTGAGAAGTGCGGCTATCCTTTTTATGCATTAAAAAATGACCTTTTTTTTCCCTTTGTGTATTTACCAAACAATGAGCCTACTTTATCAAATGGTACGTCTACTTTAAGTTCTTTGAGAGATCTTCATACAATTTTCCACAGAAGCTGTACACAGAGCCACAAACAATGTATAAGTTTCCTTTCTCTCCTTATCTACACCACCATCTGTTGTTTGGGGACTTCTTACTATAAACCATTCTGGCTGGAGTTAGGTGTTATCTCCTTGTGGTTTTGATTTGTTCTTCCCACACCTTTTGGGGGCAAAACACGATTGTAAGAGGGACTTTACCCAACAAATGCAATCAGAGTAACATGGTTTCTTGTACCCTCAATGAATCCCCAACAATAAAAAAAAAAAGAAATGTTGAGCATTTTTTCATAAGCTTATTGGCCATTAGTCTATCTTCTTTTGAAAAGGTTTGCCCACTTTTTAATGAGGTTGTTTGGTTGTTTCTTATTGATTTCTTCAGTTCTTTGTGGATTCTGGTTGTCAGTTCTTTACCAGATTTACACCATGTGAACATTTTCTCTCACTCTGTGAGTTTTCTTCTTGATCTTTGGAGTGTGTCTGTGGCTCTGCAAAAGCTTTTTAAATTTGATCAGTTCCAACTTACTTATTTTTGCTGTTACTATGATAGCTTTTGGGGTCTTCCTCAGCAATTCTTTGCCTATATCTGTTAGCGTTTTTCCAACATTTTCTTCTAAGATTCATATAGTTTCCTGTCTTAGGTTTAAGTCGTTTATCCATTGTGAATTAATTTTCTGAGTGGTGAGAGATAAGGATCCTATTTTAATCTTTGACATGTGGCTATCCAGTTTTCCCAGCACCATTTTTTTTTTTTTTTTTGTAGAGACAGAGTCTCACTTTATTGCCCTTGGTAGAGTGCTGTGGTGCCACACAGCTCACAGCAACCTCCAATTCCTGGGCTTAGGGGATTCTCTTGCCTCAGCCTCCCAAGTAGCTAGAACTACAGGCACCTGCCACAATGCCCGGCTATTTTTTCTGTTTTTGCAGTTTGGCAGAGGCCAAGATTGAAATTCGGTATATGGGGCTGGTGTCCTATTCCATGAGCCACAGGCGCCACACTCCCAGCACCATTTTTGAACAAGAATTCTTTTTGCTGGTGCATGTTTTTATCTGTTTTGTCAAAAATCAGATGAGAATGTAAGGATTATTTCATCTTTTATGCTCTATGCTCTGATCCATAGATCTATGCCCCTGTTATTGTGTCAGTATCATCCTGTTTTGGCTTCTATAGCCTTGGAGTAGAGCTTGAAGTCTGGTAAAGTCATCCCTTCCACCTTGTTCTTATTACATATGGCTATTCTGGGTCTTTTCTGGGTTCATATGAAGCATAGAATTATCTTTTTTTAGATCTTCAAAAAATGGCATTGATATTTTAATAGGAATTGCAACCAATCTGTACATCACTTTGGGTTGTACAGACATTTTAACAACATGGATTCTGCCAATCCATAAGCAAAACCTGTTTACATCCTCTGCAGTTTATCTCCTCAAAGTTTCATAATGCTTCCTATAGAGGTCTTTTACCTCCTTTGTTAAGTGTATTTCTAAGTATTTTATGTTCTTTGTTGCTACTATGAAAGGTATTGCATTTTTGATTTGAGTCTCAGTTTGATTGTTGTTGGTGTATATGAAAGCTACTGATTCATGTACATTGATTTTGTAACCTGAGATTTTGCTAGATTTATTTATCAATTCCAAGAATCTATTAATTGAATCTTTAGGCATTCTGGCCTTAAAAGTTTATGAGGTTTTCTAGATATAGGATAATATCATCAGCAATGAGCAATAGTTTGATTCCTTCTTTCACCATGTGGATCCCCTTGATTGCCTTTTTCTTGACTAATGGCTCTGGCAAATGACTCTGTCTCTAAAAAAGAAAAACAAAAGAAAAAGAAAAAGAAAAAGAAAAAAGAAAAGAAAGTGTGCAAACTTGTATGGTTCTAGTTCTACGTAGGAATGCTTTCAATTTTCCCCCATTTTATATGATGTTGGTTAAAGGTTTGTTGTATATAACCTTTACCAATTATGAGGACTATCCCATTATTAAAACCAGAACTTGCATCGAAGATAAAGCATTCATGAATATCTATGTATCAGAAAATGCAGCATCTATTACATAAGCAGAGGTAATAGATGGTACAAAGAAAATACACACAATGAAACTAGACTTTCATTCTTAAACACAAGCCAGTAAATAACTGAAATATAAAAGACATAAAAATAAAAATATGTAAGAAAGTTCTAGTGAATGTGTCTGTAGTATCATCTTGATAATAGTAAACACACACCTTTTCTCCCCCAAAGAATAGTTTAAAATTCAATTGAACTCACTGAGAATTACAAATAAAATTGCAAGCTTCTAACCAACTGGATAAACCCCTCTTTGCCAAGGGGGCTCCAGAGAAACCTTACAAACAGTTCCCAGGCTTGAGGAGACAAGAGGTCAGACACTCCTCATTATACCCTCTCCCTTGCTAACCGCCATTAGGCTTTCTTCTCCCCTAAGTCTTCAACAGAACCCAGCACTCTGGAAAAGCTTACTCCACTGCTGATTTCTACCAACCCCCTACTGCTCTTCCCTTTGTTTCAGCATCCCTTGGCCAGCATCCCTTCCTGATAACAGATCACAGCCCACAGAGTGGTTCTGGCCAATCTGTGGAGGATGAATGGTGAAGGTTTTTAGGTCTTCTGCTTCACAAACTTTTGACGTCAGAATGCCAAAAACTACTTTGAATCATCCAGTGCTACCATTTTATACATGTGACTAATGAAAGGATGCGAAGGTCAATTACATGTGCATGGTTCTTTCGTAAATATTCATGACTCTTCTTATAGTTTATGAAATGTGTATATTTGGCTAGGGCAAACTCCTTTTCGCTTTACTTTACAGAGTGCCTGTTATTTGTTTCTAACTGGAGGCTATACTTCCCAACCGGAAAGATGGCCAGCCTTACAATAGAAGGTGCTCAGAGCAGTAACACCTTATGAGAAACAAAGCTCCCTTTCTCCAAATTTACAACACTTGTTATTCTCCAGTTGACAACATACATTTTTTTTTTGATAGCCACAAGTTTTTATGCAGAAATTCTCACTGAATTTTATTGGGGTAGAAAAAATAGTTATCTCATGTCGTAAAATCAGAAAAGTAATAACATAATCACATATATTTGAAAATTTTACAACTCTATTAATCAACTTTTTCTTCTTGGGTGGTATAAAATTCAGACTTACATATTTTCTTAACAACAATAATATTACACTTTTTAAGATAATAAAGCAGCTTCAGAAGAAAAATAGTCTGAGATACTAGAATACAGATGAAAAATTAAAGGAATAAAAGGCTCAATTAAAAAAGCAATGGGAGAAAAAGACAAGAGTAAAATAAAAAAGAGAGGAAATAATAAATGCAAAATCAGAAACTAGCAAGAAAGAGAAGAGAAAATGGGCAGGACTATAAAATAAAGTATAATATTAATTCATAAATTTTCAACAACATTGATAAACTACTTAGTACATAATGAAGCAAAAATAAAAGAAATACAAAATGTAAAAATATCAGAATGACAAATGAAATATTCCATGAAGGGGAATGTTCCATGAAGGGGAATATTTAAATATTACATTAATTTAGATAACTCTTTGAAAATGAATGTGGAAATCCATGCTTTTTCTGGCTATCTCTCTTTTTATCCCTACTTCCCAACATCTTTCTTTCTTTATGGTGAAGATTACATTAAAGCCTGAATTTAATGCCACCTTTTTGAGATATCCTCATTTCTTCAGTACCTTCCACGTATTTATGAGGAATACATGTTATTAAACCTGTTTTTATTTTTCTCTTGTTAATCTGTCTATTGTTACAGGGTCCACCCCCACTAAGAACTATGAAAAGTAGAGGGCTCGTTTCTCTCCTTATAAATGAACATTTGCATATACTTTATTTCTAGGTGATAGGGTGGAACTTCATAAAAATCTAAAATTTAGAAAGGAAGGAAGAAAGGTTTTTAATCAATAATACACATTTCTGTCTTTAAAGAAAATGAGGAAAAAATAATTTCAAAGTAAAAGAAAGTAAAATAATATTTTAATGAAAATAGGGAAATAATATATGAAATTTATTAAAACATATTTTTGAAGATTAGTAATATTGATAAACTAGCTAAGTTAAATGAACTTTTAAAAAGTTATCAATATTAGTATAGAAAGATACTAGCTATATTACCACATATCTCAGATATTAAAATAATAAGGGAACATTATGAACAATTATTTAAAAGTAAGTGGGATGATGTCAGCAAAATTTTTCTGAGTTTAAGGGATTGTATGATTAAAATTAGGCCCCTTCAGATAATCCAGGATAATCTCACCACATCAAGGTCCTTAGCTCAAATATCACTTCCCGATTCCTTCCGTCCAGATGCAGTAACATTCACAGGTTTGGGGGAATAAGCCAGCAGGGCTTAAACAACATTTTCAGCAAAACATATTTGCTAAAGAGCACAGTAGAACTAACCAGAATAAAAATTGAAATTCTAAATATTCTTAAATTTATTTTAAAAATTAAATTAGTAATATCATTAAATAATGAAAACTCCAGGCCTAGATAATTTTAATGGTGAACTACAAAACAATTAAAGTAGAAATAATAGGGAAGGGGAGGGAGATGGTAGGGGAGAGAGGATAAAGGGTGAGATCACACTTGAGTTTCATCTTTGAAGGGTCAGGAGAAAACTACTAAATGCAGAACACAAATGTTTTCACACAGTAAATGAGAAAATCTCATGAATGTTATGTCGAACAGGCGGATGTAATTATCTCAGATTGTATATGAAGCCCGCACACTGTACTCCATGATTGAAATAATGTACACAGTTATGAGTCAATTAAAAATAAATAAACAAATAAAGTAATTGCTAATAAATAAATAAATAAAGTAGAAATAATACCAGTTCTACACAAAATCTTCCAGGAAATACAGGAAGAGGAGGAAATGTTTGTTCACTACTTTTATAATAGCAGCATAATTCTGATTCCAAAACCAGACTAAGGTGCTATAAGAAAAGAAAATTATAGACCAGTATATTTTATGAACACTGACATACAAAATCTTAAAATATTAGCAATTTGAGTTTAGTAACATATGAAAAGAAAGGCATATCACGAGAAAGTGGTGCTTACCCAGCAATGCCAAGTTTATTTTTAGTGTTTGAAAAGTAGTGTAACCCGCATCAAAAAAATAAAGAAAAAAAAATGTTATGTTCATCTCAAAAAATTTTGACCAAATACATCATCCACTTATAACAAAGCTTTTTTGTAAACTATGGATAGGATTTAATTTTCTTAGTTTGATGGGAACATTGTATGAATATTATGTACAAGTAAGGCACCTCAGATTGCCATGCCCTGCTGGACTATTCCCCCAAGCCTGCGAATGTTACTTTATCTGGAAGAAAGGAATTTGCAAATGGTATTAAAGCCAAGGACCTTGATGCTATGAGATTATCCTGGATTATCTAAGTGGGCTTAATTTTAATCATACCATCCCTTAAAATCAGAAAATCTTTGTGAATTCTGCCAAAAATACAAATGAGCAAGAAAACAGCCCCTCCCCTGGAGCCTGCAGAAAGAGCCATAGCTCTGCCCACACTTTGATTTTACCCAGTGAAACCTGTGCTTTGGAATTCTGAGCTAGATAACCTCAAAACAATAAATTTTTAAAGTTAATAAATTTATGATAATTTGTTATGGCATGCATGAAGACAATTATAGCTACTATCAAACTTAAATGTAACATCCAGAACATGCAACTACTGAGACTGGGAACAAGGTAAGACCACAGGCTCTCATTATTTTATTAAATATTTCACTAGATCCCTTATAAAGCAAAATTAGATAAGGAAGAGAAATAAAAATGTGCCTATAGGAAAGAGACCATGGTGTAATCATGTAAAAACTGCGAACTTTTCTTTCTAGGGCTACTTAAATTTACTCTAGAAAATGATATGGCTAAATAAAGTATATGTACGAAAATTCTGAAAAGGAAAAGAGAAAAAAAAACAACTACCCTCAAACCTACAAAACATTGTAATGTTTATGTGGTAGGCTTGTTGTAATTTTTGTAGGAATCATAGTCCTAAAACCATTTGTATTAATTATAGATTAGAGCAGAGGAATAAAATCATTGATTTTTTTGTAATCAGTGTTTTCCTCTATGGGAGAAAGGAAAACAAATGTAGAAAGGGGGCATATGAGAAAAAATAGAATTGCTTAAGATTTTGATTCAAGGTGAAATTATGAATACATGAATTCTAAATGTATTTCTCAGCTGTATCCACTAACAGCACTTAGAAATAATAATGGCCAGTTAGTGAGGAGAACAATCAAATGCTAACTGGTAGACATGTTTCCACTTAAAAGGAACTCTGGCCACTCACAGATTTTAAAGTTTCAGGCAGAAAAAATATAGTGTGAGTATGGAACATTTTGTTTCAGAAAGCAGCATAAGGAAAAATGTTTTCTTCACAGAAAAGTTCAAGCCAATGAATGTAGAGTAATTGAAAGAATTCAAAAAATTTTTCCATATAACATTTAATAATTGATTCAGACTATTGTGATTAATGAATAAAACTCTGGAGAAATAAACAAGTAAACTTACAAAGATAAATATGACCAATATTTACTAAAAAGGGAATATCATAATAGACTATATATATTTTAAAGAGAATAAAAGGATATCCAACAAATTTGAGCAAATAAGTTAAAAATTAGGTAAAATAATAGCCTTGTATAAACATACAATTTGCCAAAACTGAAACAAAAAAAATAAAATCTAGGCAGCCTATATTCATTAAAATTATTTAATATTATTTTAAACAGCCTACAAAGAAATTACCAAGCCAATGTAAGCCTAATGACAATATCTACTAAATCTTTAAGAATGGGTAGCATTAATATTTTGCCATTTTTTTCTAAAGAATAGAGAAAATTAAAGCACTTTGAACTAAATTGGAATCCAACATGACTTTGGTATAGGAAGCTGATGAGAACATTCAATAATAATCTCATTTATAAATGAAGATGCAATCTTTTAAAATTAGCAAAAGTAGTCCAATACTTTACAAAAAGTGATATATTCAGAGAAAATTCACTTTATTCAGTAAATACAGAAATGGCACTCAATTAAAGTACTTTTATTTCCAGACAAAAAGTCCAACCTAGAGGGAGAAGTTGGTCTGAGGTCCACAGGATACAGGCTGGGAGAGGCCTTGGGCACTTTACTCAGGCATGTGTACCTGGGCTCAAAGTTCCACCCACACATGTGAAGTCAACAGAAATGCATATATGCACAAAGTATGTGTTCAGCAATAAGAAAAACAAGATTATACATGTATGTACTAGCCCTAAACATGCAATAGCCCCAAAGTCAATTAGGTGCACAAGCAGAAACTTGAAACATACAATTTATAAATAGGAGAATTATCTCCCTGTTAAGTTAACCAACCAATGTAACCAATCTATACATCATGTTCTAGAACTATGAGAACAAAGCCAAAACAACGTATTTTCAAATTTGCATGATTCTATGTGGTTAGGTCTATTTCATTCCCTGTAATCATACAGTTTTGGTTACTCCACATCCTTAAAATGCTTATAATTGACAGCTTTTTAAATTTTAGCCACTTGTAGTCCTATTATGGTAACTGATTATAGTTTTCATTTCTATTTCTGTGATAATTACCATGAACATCTTGCTGTATTGCTTTAAGACATTTTTTAACTGTTTAAAGAACCCCATCTGCAGGGTGTGTGGTGGAGGTGCGTGATAGAGCAGTCAGAAAATTGTGGGCATTTCAGTAAACCTTAGCAGGACAATAGGTTTCCATTTGTGAAAAAAATAGTATTTGACTCCTACACCACACACAGCATTCCATTTCAGATGGATTATAGAATTGATTATTAGGTCAAATTATAATGATTTTAGAAGATAATATACAGGTGGCCATAGAATTTGTGTGCAATTTTAAATTGCACATGAACTTTATGGCCACTCTGTTTTTTAGGATCATTAGGATCTCAGAATAGTGAAAGCTTCCCTAATAATAAACATTTCAATATCAAGAGACTTGTCATTTAAAACCACAATGAGGCACAATTCCATATGGCACAGGGGCCAAGGTTTTAAAGGCAGAAATTGCCAAGTGATGAGTAGGGCAAAAGGAACCTCCATGTGCTGGGGGGAGCGCTGACTTGCACCTGCCATCTGGAAGATGACCTGTCAGCATCTCTGACACCTGCCAAGGGCCTGTGACCACCAATTTCATCTTACAGAGACACCCTAAAAGTATCTGTGCATGTCTGCTTCAGATATATGTGCAGAAATACTGATGATAGTGAAAAAGAAGGA
>CAUYON010027936.1:0-13682 GCA_963573935.1 Arctocebus calabarensis
GGCGCCTGTAGTCCCAGCTACTTGGGAGGCGGAGGCAAGAGACTCGCTTGAGCCCAGGAATTGGAGGTTGCTGTGAGCTGTGATGCCACTGCACTCTATCCAGGGTGACAGCTTGAGGCTCTGTCTCAAAAAAAAAAAAAAAGTGCTGAGTAAATGTATAAATAATTTTTTTATGTATAAATAATTTTGAAACAGGCCCTACCCAATGTGAATGTTTCAATGTGAAGGTTTTCATTTTGTTTTTTGTTTGTTTTGTTTTGTTTTTTATTGTTGGGGAGTCATTGAGGGTACAAAGAAGCAGTTTCCCACACCTTGCATGTGTTAGGTAAAGTCCCTCTTATAATTTTTTTTTTTTTTTGAGACAGAGTTTCACTGTGTCGCCCTGGGTAGAGTGCCCTGGCATCATAACTCACAGCAACTTCAAACTCTTGGGCTCAAGCGATCCTCTTCCTCCAAATAGCTGGAACTATAGGCACCATCCACGATGCCAGGCTACTTTTTCTATTTTTAGTAGAGATAGGGTCTCTCTTTTGCTCAGGCTGGTCTTGAACTCCTAAACTCAAGGGATCCTGCTGCCTTGGCCTCCCAGAACACTAGGATATAGTCAGCCACTGCACTCAGCCTTGTGTTA
This sequence comes from Arctocebus calabarensis, assembly GCA_963573935.1. Classification (NCBI taxonomy): domain Eukaryota; kingdom Metazoa; phylum Chordata; class Mammalia; order Primates; family Lorisidae; genus Arctocebus; species Arctocebus calabarensis. The sequence goes on from CAUYON010027936.1 coordinate 632, forward strand.
ACATTTCAATTCAGTACATGTTGGCAGAGTACCTACTGTGGGTAAGACATCAGGAGTGCTCTTAGATTTTAATAATACAGAAAATATACTCAAATTCAAAGTCAGTCACCCTTTGTGTATAAAAGAGCTAGATAGATGGGTCTTATTTATCTCTCTACCGGAGGCAGCTAGCACTTAATAGGCACTCAATGCACAAAATGCTAGATCAAAAATAGGTTATTGACAAAAATATAGTACTTGTTTAGGACTTTCCCCATGACAAAATGCTTCCTCGAATGACATCTCATGTTACTATCAGGACACCTTTACTTCTACCCTTTCTTCTCTTTCCTCTTACCCTCCTGTTCACAGCCACCCCTTCCTGACTTTCAGCTGCCAGCATCAACACAACGTCCTCAGTCTCTTCATCCTTATTTTACTGTTTCCAGCTGCTCCTTTCTAGCTCTTACTTCCTCATGTCTAAGAAAATTGTACTGTTTTATACCTCTCCACGCAAACAAAATCCAAGAATCCCAGAAAATAGTTACACTTGACTCTGAGGTGGAAGATTTATTACCGGGTAAAAGGTTAGTTTAGCGGAAGTTGAATTTGGCACCATGCCCAAGAATCCTGAGACTCCCTCCCCCCCCCCACCCCCCCGCCACGGACCTGTTGCAAAGCATCCTGGGTACCCTCGACAGCAAGAATTATGCATCTAATTTCATAAAGGAATCACACACCATTTGTCTGCTATCTATAGTTTGTTTCTTTATTCACAGCAACCTCAAACTCCTAGACTCAAGAGATCCTCTTGCCTCAGTGTCCCCAGTAGCTGGGACTACTGGGTGCCCACTATAATGCCTCGCTAATTTTTCTATTTTTAGGAGGGATGAGGCCTCACTCTTCCTCAGGCTGATCTTGAACGCCTGAGTTCAGGCAGTCCACCTGCCTCGGCCATCCAGAATGCTAGGATTACAGGCATGAGCCCCCGCATCTAGCCTACTATCTACAGTTTAAATAGTGGTCATGTTTTCTGGTTTCTTCTTTTACTTTCTACTGAATAAACATTAGTCTTTTTATAGAATAAGGAAGTAGATAAGAATAATACTGTCTAATAAAATATTAGGAGGCAGCATAAAGGAAAGAGAATACCAAAAATCTGAGGTTAATCAGAATGATAAAGGATATTCTCTATTTTTAGAGTTTATTGTCAAATGGTAGTTACTACCAGGAGGAAAGACCTCCTTAAACCCTGGTTTTCAGTGATAGACAAGGCTATGGTTAGATTGTATTCCCCAAAGTTCATGTGTTGTAAACTTAATTCCTATTGTAATAGGGTTGAGAGGTTTTTTTTGAGACAGAGCCTCGAGCTGTCACCCTGGATAGAGTGCTGTGATATCACAGCTCACAGCAACCTCCAATTCCTGGGCTCAAGCGAGTCTCCTGCCTCTGCCTCCCAAGTAGCTGGGACTACAGGCGCACGCCACAACGCTAGGCCATTTTTTGGTTGCAGCCGTCATTGTTCTGTGGTGGGCCCAGGCTGGATTCGAACCCGCCAGCTCAGGTGTACGTGGCTGGCGCCTTAGCCCGTTGAGCCACAGGCACCGAGCCACACCCAGCTAGTTTTAGAGATGGGGTCTCACTTTGCTCATGCTCAGGCAGGTCTTAAACTCCTGAGCTCAAGTGATCCAACCACCTCGGGTTCCCAGAGTGGATTATAGGCGTGAGCCACTGTACCCAGCCTAGGGTACCCAACCTGTGCCTCTTCGGTAGGGAATTCAATCCTTTGACATTTATTGAGAAAACCAATAAGTGTAGTGGAGTTCTATGCATCTTATTTTGGGAAAGTACATTGTGTAGCTTTATCCTTTGTGCCATTGTGGAAGCCACTGTACCCAACCTAGGGTACAGTGATTTAACAGATAGTACAAAAAGGAAGAAGAGGGTGGCACCTGTGGCTCATTGAGTAGGGCGCCAGCCCCATATACCGAAGGTGGAGCATTCAAACCTGGCCTCCGCCGAACTGCAAAACAGAAAAATAGCCAGGCATTGTGGCAGTGCCTATAGTCCCAGCTACTCGGGAGGCTGAGGCAAGAGAATCGCCTAAGCCCAGGAGTTGGAGGTTGCTGTGAGCTTTGACACCACAGTACTCTACCAAGGGCGAGAAAGTGAGACTCTGTCTCTCCCCTCCAAAAAAAAAGGAAGAAGAGAAAGGAATTAAATGACAACATGTCACAAGCCCAACAAGCCACAAAAACAAAAAGACAGGGAAAAAAACCCAAAGAATTTATATCCGATATCATGCCTACTGTAAAAAAGTAGAAAGATCACAAATTAACAATCTAACATCACACCTCAAAGAACTACTAGAGCAAGAATAAACTCAACCCAAAATTAACAGAAGAAAAGATACAACAAAGAGCAGAGCAGAACTAAATGAAATAGATATCAAAAATACTATACGAAGAAACAATGAAATAAAAAGTTGGTTCTTGGCCCCCTGCAAGGTGGCTCCTGTCTGTAATTGTAGCACTCTGAGAGGTGGAGGCAAAAGGATTGCTTTAGGTCAGGAGGTCATGACCAATCTGAGAAAAGCAAGACCCTGTCTCTACTAAAAATAAAAGAATTATCTGAGTGTGCTGGTGGGTGCCTTTAGTCCCAGCTACTCAGGAGGCTAAGGCAGGAGGATTGCTTGAGCACCAGGAATTTGAGGTGAGGATGCTGTGAGCTAAGTTGAGGCCTAGCACTTTACGCAGGGCAACAGAGCAAAACTATTTCAAAAAACAAATAAACAACAACAAAAAAAAGTTGCTAAACCACTAGCTAGACTCACCATGAAAAGAGAAGATCTAAATAAAGAAAACCAGAGGCCAGCATCCTGCCTTTCTTCCTTTTTTTTTTTTTGAGACAGAGCCTCAAGCTGTCACCCTGGATAGAGTGCCATGGCATCACAGCTCACAGCAATCTCCAATTCCTGGGCTCAAACGAGTCTCTTGCCTCCGGCCTCCCAAGTAGCTGGGACTATAGGCGCCCGCCACAATGCCCAGCCATTTTTGGGTTGCAGCGTCATTGTTGTTTGGTGGGCCTGGGCTGGATTCGAACCTGCCAGCTCAGGTGTACATGGCTGGCGCCTCAGCCCGTTGAGCCACAGGCACCAAGCCGCCTTTCTTCCTTTGGGATGCCACACCGTTTCTCTCTCCTTTTCTCTCTCTTTCATTCCCTCTCACTCTCTATTCTTTTAAAATCTAAAATAACCTTACAATTTAAAAATCAGAAATTAAAATGGAAACATCACAACCAATAGCGCAGAAATATAAAAAATCACCAAAGATTATGATGAGCCATTATAAGCTCATCATCTACAAATCCTAGAGGAAATGGACTAATTCTTATAAACATACAACCTCCTGAGATTAAACCAGAAAGAAATAGAGCTCCTGAATGGACCAATAATGAGTAATGAGATCCAATCAGTAATTTAAAAACTCCCAACAGGGCGGCGCCTGTGGCTCAAGGAGTAGGGCGTCAGCCCCATATGCCAAGGGTGGCAGGTTCGAGCCCAGCCCCGGACAAAAACTGCAACCAAAAAAAGAAAAAAACTCCCAACAAAAACAAAAGCTGAAAACCAGACAAAAAGACTGAAAAAACAGGGCGGTGCTTGTGGCTCACTGAGTAGAGCGCTGGCCCCATATACTAAGGGTGGTGGGTTCAAACCCAGCCCCGGCCAAACTGCAACAAAAGAAAAATAGTCGGGCATTGTGGTGGGCACCTGTAGTCCCAGTTACTTGGAAGGCTGAGGCAAGAGAATCGCCTAAGCCCAGGAGTTGGAGGTTGCTGTGAGCTGTGTGACGCCACAGCACTCTACCGAGGGCAATAAAGTGAGACTCTGTCTACAAAAAAAAAAAAAATATATATATATATATATGATCATCTCACTAGAAGCAAAAAAAATCATTTGATTATATCCAACATCACTTTATGATAAAAACTCTCAAAAACGTGGCATAGAAGGAACACACCTCAAAATAATAATAGCCATATAAGAAACCCACAGCTGGGGTGGCGCCTGTGGCTCAAAGGATTATGGTGCCGGCTCCACATACTGGAGGTGGCGAGTTCAAACCCTGCCCCGGCCAAAAACTGCAAAAAAAAAAAAAAAATTGTAGATGACAACAAATGGAAAAACATCCCATGCTCATAGATATGAAGACTATATATTGGTAAAATGATCAAAGCACTCAAAGCAAATTCAATGCAATCCCTATCAAAATATCAATGTTATTTTTCAAAGAATTAGAAAATTCAGCTTGGTGCCTGTGGCTCAACGGGCTAAGGCGCCAGCCACATACACCTGAACTGGCCGGTTTGAATCCAGCCTGGGCCCGCCAAACAACAATGGTGGCTGCAACCAAAAAAAATTGCCAGGCATTGTGGCGGGCACCTGTAGTCCCAGCTACTTGGGAGGCTAAAGCAAGAGACTGGCCTGAGCCCAGGAATTAGAGGTTACTGTGAGCTGTGATGCCACAGCACTCTATCCAGGGTGACAGCAGCTTGAGGCTCTGTCTCAAAAAAAAAAAAAAAAATTTAGAAAATTCTAAAATTCTTGTAGAATCAAAACCAATCAATATAGCCAAAACAATCCTAAGCATAAAGAACAAAACTAGCTCCATCATGTTACTTCTCTTCAAATTATACTATTAATAGCTATAACAGCCAATACAATATAAAAGCAGGCATGTATATCAATGGAACTGAATAGAGAACCCAGAAATAAAACTATACACCTACAACCAACTCATCTTTGACAAAGCAGGCAAAAACATACTCTGGGGAAAGTATGCCTTTTCAGTAAAAGGTGATGAGAAATTTATTTATTTATTTATTTTTGAGACAGAGTCTCATTATGTCACCCTCGGTAGAGTGCTATGACATCGTAGCTCACAGCAACCTTAAACTCTTGGGCTTAAGCAATTCTCTTGCCTCAACCTCCCAAGTAGCTGGGACTATAGGCGCCTGCCACAATGCCCAGCTATCTTTTGGTTGCAGCTGTCACTGTTGTTTAGCAGGCCCCGGGCCAGTCTCGAATCTGCCAGCCTTGGTGCATGTGGTCAATTTGTATAGCCATATGCAGAATAATGAAACTGGATCCCTGGCTCTCACCATATACAAAAATTAACTCAGATGTAATAAAGATTTATAAATGTAGCACCTGAAACTAAAAAAAAAAAAAAAATCCTAGACTAAAACCTAGGATTGGCGTTCACCTAGGCATAGAATTTATGACTAAAACCCCCAAAACAAATGCAACAAAAATAAAAATAGATAAATTGGACTTCATTAAACTAAAAATCTTCTGCATATCAAAAGAAATAATCACAAAAGCAAACAAACGACCTGGAAGATGGAAGGAAGTATACACAAACTGTGTCTGAGAAGGACTAATACCCAGAATCTGTAGGGAACTCAAGCAACTCAACAGATAAAAAACAAACAACCTCATTAAAAAGTGGGCAAATGGCATAAACAGGCATTTTCTTTCTTTCTTTTTTTTTTTTTTTTTGAGACAGAGCCTCAAGCTGTCACCCTGGATAGAGTGCTGTGGCATCATATCTCACAGCAACCTCCAATTCCTGGGCTCAAGCAAGTCTCTTGCCTCCGGCCTCCCAAGTAGCTGGGACTACAGGCACCCGCCACAATGCCCGGCCATTTTTTGGTTGCAGCCGTCAATGTTGTTTGGCAGGCCCTGGGGTGGATTCGAACCTGCCAGCTCAGGTGTATGTGGCTGGCGCCTTAGCCCATTGAGCCACAGGCGCTGTGCCATAAACAGGCATTTTCAAAAGAAAATATACAAATGGCCAAATAACATCTGAAAATATGTCCAACATCACTAATCATCAGTGAAATGTGAATTAAAACCACAATGAGATGGCTTGGCACCTGTAGCACAGTGATTATGGCACTAGCCATGTACACTGAGGCTGGTGGGTTCGAACCTGGCCCAGGCCAGCTAAACAACAATGACAACTACAACAAAAATACCCAGCTGGGCTAGGCACCTGTGGCTCAACAGGCTAAGGTGCCAGCCACGTGCGTACACTTGAGCTGGTGGGTTCGAAGCCAGCCCGGGCCCACCAAACAACAATGATAGCTACAACCAAACAATGGCCAGGCGTTGTGGTGGGCGCCTGTAGTCCCAGCTACTTGGGAGGCAGAGGCAGGAGACTCGCTTGAGCCCAGCAATTGGAGGGTGCTGTGAGCTGTGATGCCACAGCACTCTATCCAGGGTGACAGCTTGAGGCTCTGTCTCAAAAAAAAAAAAAAATACCCAGGTGTTGTGGCAGGCACCTGTAATCCCAGCTACTTGAGAGGCTGAGGCAAGAGAATCACTTAAGCCCAAGAGTTAGAGGTTGCTGTGAGCTGTGATGCCATGGTAGTCTACCGAGGGCAACACAGTGAAAAAAAAAAAAAACACTATGAGATGCCATCTTATTCCAATTAGAATGACTATTTTTTTTTTTTTTTTTAGAGACATAGTCTCACTTTATTGCCCTCAGTATAGTGCAGTGGCATCACAGCTCACAGAAACCTCTAGCTCCTGGGCTTAGGTGATTCTCTTGCCTCAGCCTCCCAGTAGCTGGGACTATAGGCACCCACCACAACGCTGAGCTATTTTTCTGTTTTGCAGTTGGGCTGAGGCTGGGTTTGAACCTGCCACCCTCAGTATATGAGGCCGGCGCCCTACTGGATGAGCCAAAGGCGCCGCCCAACAGAGTCTCACTTTATCACCCTCAGTAGAGTGCTGTAGTATCACAGCTCACAGCAACCTCCAACTCCTAGGCTTAGGCAATTCTCTTGCCTCAGCCTCCCAAACAGCTGGGACTATAGGCGCTCACCACCACACCCGGCTATTTTTTTGTTGCAATTTGGCCGGGGCTGGGTTCTAACCTGCCACCCTCAGTATATGGGGCCAGCACCCTACCCACTGAGCCACAGGCGCTGCCCTAGAATGGCTATTATTGAAAAGTCAAAAACCCAAAAAATGTTGGTGCACATGCAGTGAAAAGAAAACACTGAAACACCATGGGAATGTAAATTAGTTCAACTGCTAGGGAGATTTCTGAAAGGACTACATGTAGATTTACCATCTGATCCTGTAATCCCTGTGTATCCACTCAAAGGAAAAAATCATTATATTAGAATGATACCTGCACTCATATGTTTATTGCAGCAAAATTCACAGTTCCAAAGATACAGAATCAACTGATGAGTAGATAAAAAATGTAATGTGTCTGTATATATTATATATGAGGTATGACAATTAAGTTTGCAAACTCATCCTAGAAAAAGTGCTACCTACCTCATTACTGAATATCGCTATGGTCACCTTCAGAGTATTCCCTTTGGGAAGTTATGCACTGACACCAGCACCTAGTCCACCCTTCAAAGCTATTTTGGAATTCTTTTCCTGGAATGGCTATCAGATCTGTTGTTGTATTATCTTTGAGCAAATTTGGGGGCCAGATCAGGTGAGTAGGGCAGATGTTCCAATAGTTATTTGTTTACTGGCTAAAAACTCCATTACAGATAGTGCCATGTGTGCTGGTGCATTGCTAGGATTCAAGAGCTATGAGTTGTTGGCAGACATTTCAGGTTGTTTTCGTCTAAGTTTTTTTTTTTTTTGAGACAGAGTCTCAAGCTGTCACCCTGGGTAGAGTGCCGTGGCATCATAGTTGAACCTCCAACTCTTGGGCTCAAGTGATCCTCTTGCCTCAACCTCCTCAGTAGCTGGGACTACAGGTGCCTGCCACAATGCCCAGCTATTTTTTAGAGACAGGGTCTCAATCTTGCTCAGGCCTGTTTTGAACTCCTGAGCTGAAGCAATCCACCCCCCGCAGCCTCCTTGAGTGCTAGGATTATAGGCCTGAGCCACCACACCCAGCTAGATACACTTTAAAAAATATTTTAATGTTCCTGGAATTAGAATGTATCTTAGAAATCAGTGGTATCTAGCAGTTAAATAGCAATATTTTATCTTTTTCCATTGTTACATAAAATAATGGAGGGTCTTACAATCAATGGCACCTTTGATTTGATTTGATGAAGTATATGACATACAGATGAAGCAAATATAGCAAAAATGTTAACAGTTGTTTACATGGTAAGCATAAGAGTATCTTACTTTTCTATAAGTTTGACATTTTTCACATGTGCAGTTTACTAAATACGTAAGTAAACAAAAATGTGGCTGGGCACAGTGGCTGACTCCTGGAATCTCTGCATTTTGGGAATTTGTGGCAGGAGGCTCCCTTGAGGCCTGGAGTTTGAGACAAGCCTGAACAACATAGTGAGTCCTCATCTCAGCAAAAAAAATTGTAAAAATTAGCCAAGCACAATGGCATGCACCAGTACTCTTAGCTACTCAGGAGGCTGAAGCAGGAAGATGCCTTGAGCCCAGAAGTTTGGGGCTTCAGTGGACTATGATTATGTCACTGTGCTCCATTAAGCTTTTATTCACATGTTATTTTTGTCTACTGTTTCCCCAACTTATTCAACAGCTGAGAACTTCTGTACTCTGTATACTGAGGCAGCAAGAAAGGGGAGCCCTGAGGTGGTGGCCAAATTCTCTGTAATCAAGTGTCTAGTCCAATAAGCTGGCTCGGCGCCTGTGGCTCAAGTGGTTAAGGTGCCAGTCACATACACCTGAGCTAGTGGCTTCGAATCCGGCCTGGGCCGCCAAACAACAATGACGGCTGCAACCAAAAAACAGCCAGGCGTTGTGGCGGGCACCTGTAGTCCCAGCTACTTGGGAGGCTGGGACAGGAGAATCGCTTGAGCCCAGGAGTTGGAGGTTGCTGTGAGCTGTGATGCCACAGCACTCTACCCAGGGCAACAGCTTGAGGCTCTTTCTCAAAAAAAAAAAAAAGTCCAATAAGCTAGGTACCCAAGTCTGAGCCAAGAAGGAAAAGCTAGGGACTGAAACCAGGGCCTTGGAGCTGGAAGTCCAAGACATTGGTTTTCTAAGAATAGAAATGTTTTTTGGTTCATTCTTAGTAAGGGTGCTCTCAACTTATGAGCAGGCACTGTTCTTTGCACTTTCAGGGAAGGCACCTGTAACCAGCAGCTCCTAGCTTCACCCATCTGGACTTGCTTTGGTCATCACTATCTACTTTCCTGTCCTGGAGTCTGGCTTTCTCGATCCTTCAGTCTGTTACCTGAAGGAGGAGGCAGTATGCCCTTCGTGCACACTGAGTACATGACTTCAGCCATGGGTAGAAGTACCACCAACTACATCATGGCACTGACATAGATTTCCAGATGGAAGTTCTGATTCCGCTACTAGATAACCCACATTACCCAGAGAAAATCTCAAGCTCTCCCAGGCCCAATTCTTTTATCTTTGCAACAGATTAACAGTATCCACCTCTCAAGGGGGCTAGAAAATTGAGTGAGAGAACAAAAGGGACATACATAGCAAACTATAGAGCTGTTTTCAATGTTGATAACTAAATTTATTCCTGGGACAAGAGAAATATGTCATTTCAGATCTCAATTGGCTGATGAGCAGATAGTAGTAATAGCCCCCTTTGGTCCCTTTCCTTATAGTGTGGGGAGGGACTCTGACATTCTGGCCTTCTCTCAGCGTGGGGAAAAGAAAAACACCTTGGCTCAGCGCCTGTGGCTCAACAGGCTAAGGCGCCAGCCACGTACACCTGAGCTAGAGGGTTTGAATCCAGCCTGGGCCCGCCAAAACAACAATGACGGCTGCAACCAAAAAATGGCTGGGCGTTGTGGCGGGCACCTGTAGTCCCAGCTACTTGGGAGGCTGAGGCAAGAGACTCGCTTGAGCCCAGGAATTGGAGGTTGGTGAGCTGTGAGCTGTGATGCCACAGCACTCTACCCAGGGTGACAGCTTGAGGCTCTGTCTCAAAAAAAAAAAAAGAGAAATAAAAAAATCACTGTGTGTATGAGCTACTGTGTATATGGGAGAATTGGAGGTGAGAGAAAGAACACACATGGAACCAGGGAAGACGCACACCCAGAAAAGGCCTATGAAAATCATAAGCCTTCATGATAGGCTAATTAAAGGTCTTCTATTCCACAAAGCCAGTCTGTAAAGATTGAGAGAGATGGCTTTTTCATATGCCAAATTTTCAACAAAAGATCATGAGACATACGAAGAAACATCAAAGGTGGCCCATCAAAAAGACCAAAATAAATCTCCAGAAACTATCTCTGAAGAAAATGCACCATACTTACTAGACAAAGACTTTAAAACAACTGTCTTAAATATGTTCAAAGAGCTATTTAAAAGAGGGATGGCCAGCCTTTTTTAATCTTTGCTGCCATTTAGAATAATAATAATTGCCCACATTAAATACACAAACCTAACAAAAGGGGTAGTTAAAAAAAATACATTCATGCTTCTTGTGATATTCAACACGAGAGATGAGGAAAAGGCCCTCATAAAATCAGCATTTGGCCATAGGTTCTGAGAAATCCATCATTAGGTGACTTTGTCATTGTGTGAGCTCCACAGAGTGTACTTACACAAACATAAATGGCATAACCTACTGTAACCTAGGCTATGGTATGGCCTATTTCTCCGCAGATACAAACCTTGACAGCATGTCACTGTATTGAACACTGTAGGCAATTGTAACACAACAGGTATTTGTGGTGCATTTGTGTATCTAAACATATTTAAGGCTAGGAGCCTGTGGCTTAAGTGGCTAAGGCACCAGTCACATACACTTGAGCTGGCGGGTTCGAATCCAGCCTGGGCCCACCAAACAACAATGACGGCTACAAACAAAAATTAGCCAGGCATTGTGGTGGGCGCCTATAGTAGTAGTAGTAGTAGTAGTCCCAGCTACTTGGGAGGTGGAGGCAGGACAATCACTTGAGCCCAGGAGTTGGAGGTTGCTGTGAGCTGTGATGCCAGAGCACTCTACCCAAAATGACAGATTGAGGCTCTGTCTCAAAAAAAAATAATAATAATAATAAACATATTTAAACACTGAAAAAGTAAAAATGTAGTAGTATTATTTTATACACTACCATTGTGTGTGCAGTCTGTCCTTAACTGAAATGTTCTGGGCACATGACTATATTTTAAAGTGCTGAAAGAAAAAAACTAGCAGCTGAAAATTTTATATCCTTCAAAAACAAGGGAGAAATTAAGACATTCTAGGTAAATGAAAGCTGAGGAAGTTCATCAGTACTAGATCTGCCCTGCAAGAAATGCTGAGTCTTTCTTTCTTTTTTTTTATTGTTTTTATTATTAAATCATAGCTGTGTACATTAGTGCAATCAAGGGGTACAATGTGCTGGTTTCATATACAATCTGAACTATTTTCATCAAACTGATTAACATAACTAACATTTTCTTAGTTATTGTATGAAGACATTTGTGTTCTGCATTTAGTAAGGTTCACCTGTACCCTTCTAAGATGCACCATAGGTGTGGCCCCACCAATTACCCTCCCTCCACCCCAACCTCACCCCTCCCCTCCTCTCCCTTGCCCCTTTCCCCATAGTCTTGTACTATAGTTGGGTTATAGCCTTCATATGAAAGCTATAAATTAGCTTCATAGTAGGGCTGAGTACATTGGATACTTTTTCTTCCATTTTTGAGATACTTTGCTAAGAAGAATATCTTCTAGCTCCATCCATGTAAACATGAAAGAAGTAAAGTCTCCATCTTTCTTTAAGCCTGTGTAATATTCCATGGTATACATGTACCACAGTTTATTAATCCATTCATGTGTCAATGGGCACTTGGGCTTCTTCCACGACTTAGCAATTATGAATTGGGCTGCAATGAACATTCTGGTACAGATGTCTTTGTTATAATGTGATTTTTTGTCTTCTGGGTATATACCTAGTAAAGGAATTATAGGATCGAATGGCAGGTCTATTTTTAGATCTCTAAGTACTCTCCAAACATCCTTCCAAAAGGAACGTGTTAGTGTGCATTCCCACCAGCAGTGTAGAAGTGTTCCCTTTTCTTCACATCCACGCCAATATCTCTGGTTTTGGGATTTTTGTCACGAGAGCTAATCTCACTGGAGTTAGATGATATCTCAAAGTATGATTTGCATTTCTCTGATGATTAAGGATGGTGATCATTTTTTCATATGTCTGCAGACCATTCGCCTGTCTTCTTTAGAGAAGTTTCTCTTCAAGTCCTTTGCCCGTCCTGAGATGGGATCACTTGTTCTTTTTTTGCTAATACATTTGAGTTTTCTGTGGATTCTGGTTATTAAACCTTTGTCAGAGGCATAACCTACAAATATTTTCTCCCATTATGAGGGCTGTCTGCTTGCTATACTTAGTATGTTCTTGGCTGTACAGAAGCTTTTTAGTTTGATCAGGTCCCAGTAGTGTATCTTTGATACTGCTTCAATTGCCTGAGGAGTCCTCCTAATAAAATATTCACCCAAGTTGATTCCTTCAAGAGTTTCCCCTGCACTTTCTTCTAGAATTTTTACAATTTCATGTCTTAAGTTTAAATCTTTAATCCAGTGAGAATCTACCTTAGTTAATGGTGAGAGGTGTGGGTCCAGTTTCAGTCTTCTACGGGTCGCCAGCCAGTTCACCCAGCACCATTTGTTAAATAGGGAGTCTTTTCCCCACTGAATGTTTTTAATTGGCTTGTCAAAGATCAAGTAAGGGTAAGTAGCTGGATTCATCTCTTAGTTCTCTATTCTGTTCCAAACATCTACCTCTCTATTTTTGTGCCAATACCATGCTGTTTTGATCATTATTGATTTATAGTACAGTCTCAGGTCTGGTAGCATGATTCCTCCTGCTTTGTTTTTATTTCTGAGTAATGTCTTGGCTATTCCAGGTTTTTTCTTATTCCATATAAAACGAAGTATTATTTTTTTTGAGATCTTTAAAATATGACAATGGAGCATTAAAATATGTATTGCTTTGGGTAGTATAGACATTTTAACAATGTTGATTCTTCCCAGCCATGAGCATGGTATGTTTTTCCATTTGTTAACATTTTCAGCTATTTCTTTTCTTAAAGTTTCATAGTTCTCTTTATAGAGATCTTTCACATCCT
>CAUYON010027937.1:0-20739 GCA_963573935.1 Arctocebus calabarensis
GCTTAAGCCCAAGAGCTGGAGGTTGCTGTGAGCAGTGTGACGCCACGGCACTCTACCCAGGGCGATAAAGTGAGACTCTGTCTCTACAAAAAAAAATATATAATTTTTAATAAGGGCTTATTTACACACCAAGTACTTTAGAAACCTCATCTTCATTCCACACTCCTAGTACCTTTCCGGTGTGTACAAGTGAAATAAGGGCCACCGTGTAGGTGAGGGCACTGAGGCACATGGAGCTTACTTAACACACAGCCTCCCCATAGTGACAGCGCCCCCATTGGACTCCCAGCCTGCAGTGGGAGTCAGTACATTGAGAATAAGAAAGATCTGTCTCAGGTTATCCAGGCCCCCCACTTTCATTACATGTCCACAGACTGAATCTACAACTACCAACGGAAGAGAATGAGAACATAGAGAATTCTATATTTAGAATTGTACATACAGTGCTATCTTTTGGTGATTATTCTATTTTATCTATCCCAGGCCTAATCAGTCCAATTGGATGATTTGGTCATGGGAATTTTGCTCTTACATCCAGCCAAAATATTTATTAATTCTGAAGAATGTGATAAGTATCAGACCTAGATTTATCTTTTGGCAATCCAGTCACTAACTTTGTGAGGGCCAAAAAAAATTCTAAAGATAAAAATATGCTACTAGCAAACACAGCCAGCCATTTCTGTTTGAGTTTCTTAATAAGGCAAAGAAGCAGACTTGAATGCAGCCGTTCTTTTAAATAAAACTCCACAAGGCATCTAAGGGCCAGTAGAAATTTTTCATTTAAATTGCCAATTCTGTTATTTAAGTAATGTAAGTAAATTGCTCTCAGATAAATTTTCCAGGTATCTTTCAAGAGGTTCAAAGTGGAATATTTCCCATATAGCAGAGTTGTTGGCTAGGTTTAGACAACTTGGGTAACAGAGTCATTGTTAGATATTCAATCTTTTACTCCAGTAAATGATTCATCTCTACCTTGTGACTTAATTTTTTGTACCTACACTCTGGTAGCACATTATCCCAAATCAAGTAAGTTCACCAACTTCCACATAAGAACCAGAATTGTTGCTGAAACTTTAATAAATCAACAGATTTAACTGTGGATTGTTGTCTATGTAATCAGAGGACTAAGGGAGAAAAAAGCCACCAGCAACGCTCAGTGGCCAACATGCTAAAATCACAATGAGCCCAGTACATGTGAGGAGGGGTTGGACAATAGAACATCTCCACCCTCTGACACTCCAGCATACATCAGTGCACACAGTTATGCCAAATGCATTTCAGGTGGTATGTTCAGAAATGAAGAATAACTTGTAGTGGGATATCCTTTAGACGCCTGGCTCACCTTTGCCTTTATGTCATTTAAATGAAGACAAAGAGAGCCAGATCTGCTATTGATGGTTATAAACCTCTCACCACAATGAGGGAGATAGGCTAACTTAAAATGTAAGGCAAGTTATTTTCATGTGCTTATAAATTACATTAGGAATGAGTGTTGGAAAACATTGGGCTGGTGACAAATTTACATTTGCTACCTTTAATTATTACAAGGGGCAAATATAAAAGAATGAACCAATCTGAATGTAATCAAACTATATATGTTTTACAGATTTCCATAACCAAGAGTTTTTACTATTTTCAATCAGATTTCCTCCATTCATCATGAATATGCTTACTCATATTAAATTAATGAGCTGTTTAAATAATAAGCCTAGTGTTTATGTATACATAGGAAACAGTTATATTCCTTCCGGTTCAAACCCTTTATAACTGATCAAAAGTCGTATCCCATTCTTGAAGTGGCCAACTCTTAGTGATCTTTTCAGGCATATATTTAAATATCACTTTTAAAAAAGTTTATTCCCTAACTTCATAATTGTAGTTAAGTTTCCACATAGATCTTCCTTACAAGCTATACATTTTATTCACAGCATTTATAGCACCTTCTAATTTTATACATGTGTGCTTATTTGTTTAATACCTGTCCTCCCATTGAATGCTTTATCTGGCCCTCCAAACTCATGCGCTAGGACCACAGTGGAGATGTGGGGTATGTGTTTCATGAATAAATAAATAATAATTGAGAAACAGAAAAAAAAGTAGTCGTGTGTTTCTGAAGAGAAGCAAACAGCAGCTCCTGTTTCTGCTGAGCCCTGGTTGTATTTTGTTTCTCTTCCAGAAAAGTCTGTGTTTTACTTGTATATTGATGATAAAATTCTTTATTCTTGAGCCAGCTGGAAAGAGTCTCTGTTCTTGCACCAGAAGTGTCCTAAGTCATAGTCAGAGAATGGGGACGCATTGACATACCAGCCAGAGTGAGTATGGTAATGACAAGGTAACATTCCAGCAAGAGCATCCGAGGAAAGTGATCTCCTCAGTATTACTTCTCTGTCTGTCATCTCTTCAGAAACTAAAACCCTTCACCAATTGACTGCCAAAGTTTAACCCTTTAATAACCTGGCCTCTGACTCCACCTGGTGGAAATAGGTAAACTTGTGGAAATAAATCAACCCAAATGAAGATTTAGAAGGCTCTAGATCAGACCTCTCCTGTCTCAAAAGGAAAAGACATGGCCCCAAATTCAAATAGATGACCTTGGGGATGTGCCTCACCGACTCAGAGGCTGAAGAAGGAACAGTCTGGGGTGAGCACCTGACTGTTCTCTCAGTCCCCATTTTGGCCCTTCCGTTTTCTGCTCTGCATTCTAAGAGTCCAGGGGCTCTGTAGAGTCCATCTTCCTTGTTACCTGCTGCTATGGTTTGAATATTTATTCCCTCCAACACTCATGTTGAAATTTTATTCCCAATGTGACTATGTTGAGATGTGGGCCTTTCAGAGGGGACCGGGTCATGAGCCCTCAGGAATGGAGTTATCTATTCATGGATCAGTGGATTAACAGGTCGATGGATTCATGGGCGATCACAGGATTGGGACCTGAGGCTTTAGAAGAGGAAGAGGGTCCTGAGCCAGCATGCTCGGCCCCCTCATCACCTGATGCCCTGTGCTGCCTCAGGACGCTGCAGAGAGTCCACCAGCAAGAAGGCCCTCACTGGATGTGGCCCTTCAACCTTGAACTTCTCAGCTTCCAAAACTGAGAGAAATAAATCCCTTTTCTTTATAAATTACCCAGGTTTAGGTGTTCTGTTATAAGCAACAGAAAATGGACTAACACATTTACCATGTGGCTTCTAGTTAGTTTCTACCAATGGTAAACACTGGCAGAAGTTTGAAAGGTGGGTGTGGAGACATGCCTTCCATTCCAGATTCCACCGGCATTGTCCAGGAGCAAGGGACACCTCACCCTCCATCATCATCTTTTAGCACTTCCAGCACCCACGGCAAGGACCCCTATGACCTGGTGAGTAACTGCCTCTGAGCAGCCCCCACATTTCTCCTAGGTGGTGCTTCCAGGACTGGCCCGGGGAGTTCCCTTCTCCATGGTCCTGCTTTCTGATGATGCCAACCCTCCCTTCACTACTTCAGCCAGAGACATTGCTGCTCTTCCCAGTTAGCGTTGATTCACCCGAGTGTAACCAAATTCTTGAGTATCACATTCCTTTGTTTACAAAACCTACACAGGTTTCTCAGCCACTTTTGCCTGGAGGACTGAATATCCTGATTCAGCTGAATTTCAGGAAAATGAAGAAAAATAACTTAGGGGATAAAAAGTTAATTTTTTTTAGAAAGCTAAAAATGCTATAAATCAATGGCTTGCAATGCTCATTCGTAAACTATATGAAATTCCAGTATGAACCAACTGAAATCAAGGACTCTGGTACCTCACACCCTTTCTCATGAGGCAGTGAATTCATCCCTCCTTTCCCTGCTATAAATCAAAAGTAAGGGAAACTGATCTTGTGGGCAAAGCAGGAGGAATGGAAGGGGATTCTTCTCACTAATTCTATTCCTTTACCTGTAAAGCCTTCCTTATACAAATAAAGCAAAGAAATAGGTATCATAAAGGGCATTAGGATTAAAACCTAAACTGAATATTCTATCTATTAATTGGAGGAGTCCAGGGCACAAGGAAGAGAGGTGTGAACAGTTAACAGATTTGAAGCAAACTTGTTCATGATAGAAGCAAAAAGTTGAAAGTTGTCCCCATCACACAGCCTGCCATTTCAATAGCACAGTGTAATGAAATACAGAGGTGACAATGGTTCATTTTCATACAGTTTAAAAAAATTAAAAACTAAACCATTGTTTGATCTAATTACTTACCTCCTGGTTGGTGACTAAAGGAACAGCTCAATATAACACCATTCATGGCTCCAGCAGGTGAGACTCTTGCCTCCCCCTCATCCCCAACACTGTATTTCTACAGGGCCTCCACTTAACTCTCTACTAGAGTAACGAAGTTCCTAAATGGAAAAGCTGAACTTTCATTTCAAGATAGTAGAAAGGACACAATCTTCCTGAAAAACATAAAAGGAGAACTTAGATAAGAAATTCTAAGAAATCCTGGGAACACCAAGGACCAGCAAACTGGATTGGGGAGGAAACTCTCAGCACAAGGTACGGTGAGAAAGTCCCAGCACAGAAGGCGGGAGAAGCTCCAGGGTATTCTACACAGGCGTCAAATATAGACAATCATTTCTAGTATTGGAAAATTTATGTTATTCAGAACCTCAAGAAAAATTAGTGGAGAAAGCAAGAAAAAGTGAAACATTATTTAACTTTTCTGTAAAAGTCAGTTTACTGTTTAGAAAGAAATGCCAATGTCTATTGAAAGCAAGACATCTGGCAGCTGAAGGCCAGCATTTCCAGGGACCTACCTACGTTCTTGCTGCCACTGTTGTCATGTTACGGATGGGTGTCCATGGCCCTGTCTGCTGCCAATGCTGAGTCACTCTTAATAATAAAATAAACATCCATAAGCTTATCTGTCTAGTATACTTTAAATGAGTCCTATGAATGATGACAAAAAACGCCACCAGCTTTGGAAAATGGACTAAGTCCTTAAATTAGCAACTTCAACGCCTGGTTCTGTGCAATACTGTTACTGTGCTAGCAGATTCTAGTGCTATGTCATTCAGCTGCTACCCCAACAATCTTTGTTATCATTTTTCAGGTCTGAATATTTGCTGCAGACTGCAATTCTTTGCAAATAGGTGAAGAGAGGAAATGGAAAAAGATGTGTTACTGAAGGATACTTTCTCGGGAAATTAGAAACTGATCTAAAATCTGAATTTGTAAAAGCAATAGTTATTTCAATAGAAAACCAATATTATTTAAAAAAGGAACTGAGATTATGTGAAGCTGTATGTATTCTAATGTCCAGCTATAAGATGGCTTTGAACGCACTCTTACTAAGTGAATAAATATCAATGTAAAATAAAAGATTATTGGATAGAGCAGCTGATGTTCTGTGTGTTAAAACTCAAGAACATTAACTTTCAAACATTAAATATCTATGATATAATATTTATATTTTTAAATGATTTCTATTTCACATTTGTTTTATTTTAATGTTCCCTTCTTTCAATAATGTTTTCTATTGTAAAATGTCAATGAAAAACAAAAAAGGAGAACTTAGGTAAGAAATTCTAAGAAATCCTGGGATTTAGGTGCTGGGACTTTCTCACACTGTACCTTGTGCTGAGAGTTTCCTCACCAATCCTCTTCAGGTAGAGATAATTTTAACATGTCATTAAAACATACAATTTCCCCCTAATATGTAAGTCTATTATAATAATAAAGAAAATTTATGAACTTTTAGTAAAATCCAATGGAAGAAAAATGATTTTTAGTTCATTCATGTGGTCACTTTGTTACTACTTAAAAATATATTAAGTATTTTTTTAAATACAGAATAATATCATTTCAGGAATTCTAGAGAATTCTTGAGAATGCTGACTATTTGCCCTGAAGTCACAATTAGTCATATCTGTTGAAAATTTGGAAACCTTATAATAACCTAAACTCACAGGAAGTGAATGAAAGCCTGGAGGCAGGTGGGGCCCAAAGGAAAGAGCCACTAGGGGGCGGCAGTGAGTAGGAGAGCTTAAGTCTGAGGCAGGACAAGACCAAAGAGAACAGAAGACCCACAACCAGGAGTCACTTTGGCTGATCCTCCCTATTTTCCTTGTAACTATTTAGGTGTATAAGCACCAACTGCCAATTATGATTTCCATATTTTCACTTGATTTTGATTGGTTAGCAAGAAAATATGAGTATCGTGTTCTGTTTTATTTTCAAATGAAGGTGGAAAGCAAGCCAGTAACTAGAACGGGCACATACCAGGCACTCAATAAATATATGTCAAGCAAATACACAGCTAATGTAATTCATAGAGGAACAGAGAATCCTTTTACTGGGGCCTGGCTGCTTAAGTCAAAATTATGCAAATCCAATCAAATTTGCCATAAAGAAAATGTGATTGAACACCACACAACGAAGATTAGATTCTATATTCTAACCCTAGTACATAACCTTCTGTAAAATTTTAAAAGATTGGTATCTTGTTCAACTCAACCAATTGGAGAGTGAAGCATCCACTGTAACAGCAAACAAAATTTCTCCAGGGATAATGTGGGAAACATTTTAACAGAAGCAAACAGGAGACTCGAAGATATACACATACTCCTAGAACTTAGATGTAAGGCACATAGATCAAGGTAATAGTGCTACTTCCTCATTGGAAATTTACTCACTCATCTTACTGCATATAAATTTGGGATCAGTTCCTGGAAATTTGTGTGTGTGTGTGGTTTGTGTGCTACTCACCAGAGTATTGACGAGGATTGGAAGTGTTGACCACACGTCGGAGTCAATGCCTCTCTTCTCATGTTACCAGCTAATCTTAAAGTTTTCTCATTCTAAAGATAATGGAGAGTAATGTTTTAACAATTTAGGCAATATTTATAAAACTTAAAAATCTGCCTTGAAAAACTGAGATTTGTCCGTTTGAATCCCAGGATTCACAACTCAACAAGATTCATGCATAGCTAGTGTCTGCTGTAACAATTCACAGCCGTCAGGGAGATCCACATGCCCGACTTCCATCCAGCACTTCACCGACTTTAACTCAGCCACCCCTCATGAAGCACTGCGTTACTACTTTTCTCTGTGCTTTGCAGGGGGTAAGGCTACGGGACACTGCATCTTTCCCAGGCAGGGCTGGGGTTCCACTTGGACCTTGGCCTCCAGGTTCTGTTCATTTCTCCATTGACCCACTGCACCTCTCCCCATGCCGTGTGCACAGCCCAGGAGCCCGCAGTGCTGAGCTCACGCAGTGACAAGACTTAGCCTCTGGGTTTCAAAAGCTCAAATTCTAACAGGGTAAATAGATATGTAAGCAGTTGTGATGGGATGGTAATGACGACGATGATAGAAATGCTAAGATAAGGCCACAAAGCACACTCGTACCAGATAAGACTCTGCATGGAGACAGCCCCAGTTCCAGCGCAGCTCCAGAAGCTCACCTGCCTCAGCCTCCCTACCCTACCCTTGTAAAGCAAGGATGTCCCCCAGGAGAACTCAGGGAAGGGACTTGGGTCGAATGAGTGGACCTATGCCAGCTGCTCAGAGCAGCCCCTGTGGCCCAGAAAGCCCAGGTTAGCACCATTTTGACCATGGAGGAAGAGATGAGTGAAGGGGACTGAGAAGATCCAGAAAGACTTCTTTTGAAGGGCTTTAGATTTCATCTGAACGTTGAAACAACATTGTTATTTGAAAACAAAACCCAAACCCAAACCCTACAATCTGGTAGGTGTAGAAGGTGCTAAGTCGCAACTAACAAAGCACATTCTAGAAGCAAAAGCAACCAAGAAACAAAACAACAAACCGACCACCTCTCAGCCCCGGGAACGGCGAGCGCACTGCTGTGTCTGGAGAGTGGGGTTTAAGGAAATCCCAAGTGAATGGAAAGGAACAAAGCTGGAAGCCTGAAGAAGGACTGGATCCTGCGCTGGAGAGGTTCCTCAGGGGCCTCAGCCCGCAGGGGCTAAACTTTGGTCTTCTTTCCCTCAATGAAACATTTTTTCTTCTCTCAAAGAATCATGTTTTCTGCTTTAAACTTAAAATTTGAATTGGCAGCCTGTAGGGTCCCAGTCCTTCCAAACTCTGTATTCTTATTGTTCCTTTATCTCAGCCCGCAAGATACATCATGGTAGAAAGTAAATGAAATAAATTAAATCAAAACAATAAAAATATATAAATTGGACCAATAAGCTATTATACTAGGTTTTGGGGGGTGTTTGTTGTTTATTTGCTGTTTGTTTTATGGTTAATGAATAATTCTGAAAAAAGAAAAAAAAATAACCCAGGCCACATAGGCAATCTCCACAGGAGAATGGCTAAGCTGTCATAGGATAATAGTTTCAATTATTGCATTAATTAGTGTTAATGTCATGCAAAACTTTAAAAAAGGAAAAAACTTGGAGCTCCACCTTGTGGCTGCACATTTCGAGAGTTAAGCTGAAGTCCTAGGTTCTTTGAGTAGGAAAAGCAGTATGTCTTAGCCAACAACAACAAAAAAAACACATTTTTTTTTTCCTTAAAGAAAAAAGGCTAGGAAAGTCTTGACAAATAGTTTCAGAATGGGCAAAAAGAGCTGTTTATTTGAAGGGCTTCTTATATCAGAAATATCACAGTACACACTGGTGGCCTTTGGACAGCAGCCTGGGATGGGTTGGGTTTCTATGTGCGTATTAATTTGTGCTAATTACTAACATTTCTAACATTTATATATCTTAGTGATATAAAAATCCAGGTTTCCATATTCTGTTTTAAAAGCAGAAATTGGGAGCCCTGCTCTGCAATAATGACCTGAGTGGTCGATGTCCCCTTGGGACAGCACATGTTGACCACGGTTCATTATCGTCCCCCCTAGGCCACTCTTCTGTTACTCCCTGGGCCATCGTTCATATCTTGGGTTGTGACCCCTGTTAAAGCAGGAGGCGCACAGTAAAAAGGCTTCAATGTCATTGAAAGAGCACAAAATGTGGAATAAAATATTCTTCTGGATCCTACTTCACCACTTCCTGGCTGGGTCTCCATACTCATTCAATTCTGCTAAACAGGGTGGTCGATATGCAGAGTGGGTATGGATTATACTCTGTAACACTTTTTTTTTTTTAATGATGTTATGTCTCTAAAACAAGCAGACTGGGGGAGCTTCCAACTACAGTCATGCATCACATAACAATACTTTAATCGATGATGAACTGCATATATGAAGAATGGAGCTGCCCTGTACAGGTTGCCAATTTTATCTTTAATAAGGTATTTTTATTTTATCTTTTCTGTTTAGACTTAGCCTCTGAGTTAAGTACACAAGTACCATTGTGTTACAGCTGCATAAGGTATTCAGTACAGCACCTTGCTGTAAGAGGCTAAGTGTGTTATAGTAGGCTGTACCCTCTGGGTTTATATAAACACACCCTAGGATGTTCAAACAATGAAATCACCTAACAATGCATTTCTCAGCACACATCCTGTCCCATTATGTGACACGTGGCTATTTCTGGTTTGTGGTAACTGAATCCCTTTTAATGAGGTCCCTCCCACTCTTAAGTACAGTAGTTTCCTCCCACCCCCGCCCTGCCTTAGCTACAGTTTTGCTTTCTGAGGTTTCACTTACCCTGTAGTCCACTGAGATCTGAAAATAGTAAATGGAAAATTCCAAAAATAAACAATTCCTAAGTTTTAAATTACGTGTCATTCTGAGCACCACGATGAAATCTTAAGCTTTCCCACTGTCTCCACTGGGACATGAATCCCCTCTTTGTCCAGCATATCCACGCTGTGTCCACTACCCTTTCATTGGTCAGTTAGTAATCATCTCAGTTATCAAATAAGCTGTCGTGTAATCTCAGTGCTTGTATTCAGTAATCCTTACTTTACTTTATTTAGCATAGGCCCAAAGAGGAAAAGTAGTGAGTGAGGCTGGCAATTTTATACCAAAGAAAAGCTGTAACATGTCTCTTAAATGAGACGGTAAATGTTCTTCACTCATGAATTGGAGGACGCTTAGGTGGATTCCAAATCTTTTCCATTGTGAATTGTGCCCTGATAAACATTAGCAGGTGTCTTGTTTTATAAAATGACTTCCTTTCCTTTGCGTAGACACACAGTAGTGGGATTGCTGGATCATACAGTAGGTCTACATTTATTTGAGGAATTTCCCACATTGTGTCCACTGGAACATTTGAGGAATCTGTTTTCCAGAGAAGTTGTACTGAAGTGCAGTTTCTCTAACGATGTAGTGTACAGTCTGAGCATTTCTTCCTTCCTGCACCCACACTAGCATCCATTGTTTTTTGACTTTTTAGTAATAGCCATTCTGGCTGGGGTAATGTGGTATCTCCTTGTGGTTTTTGTGCATTTCCCTCATAATTAGTGACATTGAACATTTATATATATAAATGTTGCTGGTGTGTTTCAGTTCTTTGTAGATTCTGGATATTCACCTTTTGTCAGATGACTAGTTTGCAGATATTTTCTCCTGTTCTGTAAGTTTGCTGTTTACTCTGTTGATTATTACCTTTCCTTGTCCAGAAGCTGTTTCATTTAATTAAGGCTCATTTATTTGCTTTTTTTTGTTGCTGTATTTGCCTATGGGATCTTAGTCTTGAATCCTTTGCCTAAGCTGACATCTAGAAGAGTTTTGCCTATGTTTTCTTTTAGAATTATTATGGTTTCATTCCTTACGTTTAAGTATTTAATCCATATTGAGTTAATTTTTGTGTCTGGTGAGAGACAGGTAGACGTCTAGACTGTACAGAGCTTACCTCACACTGTGACTCTCAGGCCATTGTTGCTTTCCCCACCGCTCAGTCGCCATGACTACAGAATGAGTAGTCTGTTGAGTTGAGACACAGAGAGACTTGCCCTTTGCAGTACATTCATTTTCACTTGCTGATGGGCTCTACCATACTCATATATGCATATTGAATTCCATTCAAATGTATTCATTAATTCTATGCCCAAAGACCTAAGCACTTTGCCTCTCTGACCCATTCCTCTATTTTTCAGGGTTATCTTCACACACATATAACAACATGACATCATATTAAATTGCTCTTGATTAACATCATTTAGTTTGGCCTGCCTTAACACATAGATACATTTCTAAGAATTTGTACTGAATTCCTTTTCTCCACTTAATTCTATTATTAACTTCTATTATAGTCATATGGGTAAAAATTGATTCCAAAAGAAAAAATACTTTAGGAGTTTAGCCCTGAATTCAGTGAGATTTTCTTCCTCTCCTGTTAACGCATAGCCCTATAGAACTTTATTCTCTTTAAGAACGTAATCATCAGAGATTGCTAATTCTATGGCTGCGTTACATGCTAGAGTAAGCAATTATTTAGAGAATCAACAAGGAAGCATATGTATTTTTTAAAAAATCCATCTGCCTTCAGCATGCATGGACATTTAGTGTTTATAGGCTAATTATGTTTTCTTTAAAATTAGACGTTGAAGAGCATCGTGATATTTGCAGTGTCTATTTTTATAAAAATCATAATTAGGCTTTAGCTGATTCGCATTTCAATGGTGTGTTCAATTACTTCACAGAGTTTATACGTGTAATTAAGCTGGAAACTTAATTACATCAAAACTACAAATATTTAGAGCTCCATGAAAAAGAAGATAACAACTGTGATGACTACGGGGCATTAACTATGTGCCTGACATGACGATGTGCTCTTTGCCTGTATTTAACTCATTTCATCTCACATAAAAATTTTATGAGGTAGGACTATTATAATCCCCATTTTTAGAGAGGAAAACCATGAGCTTTTGAGAGGTTGAATAATTTCCTTAAAGTCACAGATGTTAAATTTTGACAGCTTGAAATCCGTGTGAACATTCCCATGTTTAGAATGTTTGATGGGCTTTAACTGAGATAAAAAAAATCAAGGCATGCCGCTGAATAAACTAAAGAACAAGTGAATGACAAAATGAATGATATTTTAGGGGCTCCTGGCCTACAGTACTACAGAAAAGTAACAGAGACCTTCTGCAGCTGTTATCTGGACACGTTCTCCACTAACATGCAGGCCAGCACCAGCCCAAGCTCTGACTCCCGCAGAGACATTGGTAGTCATCTACCCTAAATGAGAATGATCCAGCTAAACTTGCACATATCTAACTCTAAATGAAAGGTCCTAGCAGTTGTGGTTGGCCAATTTTCCTTTTTAGTTGTAATATTTTATTCCTACTCTCAGTAGAGATGATACAGCACAGAAAATGCAGCAAGGGAGTTCTAACTTTTGATCCAGTCCTCTGTTGAGTAAAACCTTATCCTCCTCTTCTCCAGGACCTGAGCTGAACTCTAACTCCAGGACCCTCTAAATTCCCATCTATGGGGTTTCCATCTCATGCAATGAGAAAGTCATCTGATTTGTGGCTGTTTTGGTTTCTTTCCATATAAAAGGACCACATTACAATTCTATCTTAATTGAGATAATACATTAAGAACTTTGCTTTTTTCTTTGACAATCAAGCATCCAAAAATAGCTACTAATAATTATTGGTAAATTAGTGAATATGTTTCCTGTTCTCTTAATTCTCTTTCCACATCATCCTCATCACTTCTTTAAACATATGTGCTGGCTACTGCAGAATATTTTTGCTTACAACAGAAAGTTAACTCTGAAGATGAACTATAATAATGGGTTCTTAAACAGTGTAGATGTTTTATCCACTACTTTTAACAACTGTAATAGCTTCAGTGTGAAGTAAATGAAGAAGCTTACCAGTTATTCTCAGATGATTTATGAAGAGTTACAATTTTAAGGTTTTATAGGGAACATGGATATTGAACACATGGATATGACGATAGTCCAATCTGCTTTTATGATGGTATTTTTTCCTAAAGTTCTCCTGCAATTGGCAAAATCTCAAGATGGCCAATTAGGCTGCCAGGGGGTAAATCACCATGTGGTTTAAAGCTTGATACATAGGAATATGTCATGATCCACTTGATGTGGCTCATTTCTTATTTGATGTATTATGGAGTGTTCTATGACTCCATTTGAATTCAGAGAGTTCCTATACGTTTATATATGATGCAAAGTGAATGATCCAGAAGGGATTTGGCTGGTATCCTACTTGCAATGGATAAGATGCCAAGGTAATTCATGCATCCTGGGCTTTTCTTTTGAATCATGACAGTAACCTGTGGCATGTATTCAGTAAACCTGTAACAAAATGCTATGGACTCTACCTGATTTCTTTGATTTGTCTAAATCATTTTTGCTTTTCTTTTTTGTTTTTTGAGATGGGGGTCTCACTGCACTGCCCAGGCTGGTTTCAAATTCCTGGCCTCTCACCATTCTCCCACCTTGCCCTCAATAGAGGTGGGCTTAGAGGACCAAGATATTATACCTGGTCTGGCCCAGTTATTTTTAATACCAAAATCAAAGCATAACTATAACTAATATAATTTTTGTATAAATCCAATAAAATAGAGAAAAAGTGAATTTCCCAGATAGTGCTTTGGATTGGTTATCAGTTGTGTCTAATACTCAATTCGATGCAGCATGTAACATTTGGCTTTTAAAAAATTGACTTCAAGTATTATCCTTAAACTTGAAACACCTTAAAAACTGATATAGTTTCTAAAAAGAGATTTTACGTAATCACAAATGAAACAGTATCAAAAGAAAAATTCAGTGACTTCTGAGGCTAACTGCTATCAAATAATAAACATATTCTTAAGTAATTGAAATTAATATAATTGTATCAATAAGTTGAACAAAACTGCTTTGACGTGTGCTTATTGATTTAAAAGTCTATATTGTGGGACTTTACCTAACAAATGCAATTAATGTAACCTAATTCTTTGTACCCTCAATGAATCCCAAACAATAAAAAGTAAAATAAAATAAAAGTCTATATTAACAATTATTGTTTTTACGTAACAATATGTTCTAATGGAATTAAAGTTAATCCTTAATAAGCAATCCAAATTTACAATGATAGATTAAACTAATTATGCTTATCAATATTAAGGAATATAGTAAGAGTCCTCAAGTAATTTTTAAGATATAATTAAAAAGTAAATAAAAACTAGATCTATCTGAGATTTATTTTATTGAGTTTGTGTGTGTGCATAAATGTGATTTTGAAGAAAAATGTTAACAGAAGTTATTCAGAGTGGTGGAATTCTGGGGTTCCTCTTTAATTTTTATTCTATTAAAATTTTCCAATTGTGTTGTAATAAACATGTACCACTAGCATATTTTTTAAATAACCACAAGGATTGGTATAAAAACTTGTGGGTGATATATAAGACTAAGATGTATGTTATATAACATCTAAATTTTCAGAAAAGGTCAAATATTCATGTACACATTTTTCCATTATTCGTAACTATTGTGTCATCGAAACCAGTCCTGGATGAGGCAACTGGACCATACAAGGCCAGGTAGCCAAGGTGACCCATTACAAAAGAACTTTGAGAGAAAGAAAGTTCATGCCGTGGTTTGATAACCCTGCCACCCTCATGTAATGGCATTTCCTTCTGGCAGAAAGTAGATAAGAATGAAGGGTAAAGTGGAATTTATTTAAATAAAAAAGTTCTGGTCTCAAAGTCTTTCCCAAAAATGCAAGTGCCTATGGGCATTGAAGCGTGAGAACATCTACCGATCCTGTTCTGAAGTCTTGTTTTTGAAACCCTGTTTGCTTGTTCTTCTGGTTTTGTTTCTGGCTCTGGTTACTTGTAGAGATGGGTCAAAGTGTTGTGAATATAAATCCCTGGATATGGCCTAAACTATGTGTATTTCTCAGAAGAAAAAAAAATCTAAGAATACATTGAAGTGTTCAGTTTTCCAAATGAATGGCAAAACCCTCAGACAAGTATATTCAGTTTTGGCGTATATGTATTTGTCAGAGCTTCCTTATTCTTCTCAGAAAAAATAAAAGATACAATCCAGATTTTTGTTCATTTGTTTCTTAGCCTTGTAAATTTTCCCTATAAGCTTTGACTATTAGATGTGGAAATAAAAATATGGAAATACCTATAGCAATCAGATCATTCTGGTACAAGGCGAGTCTCTGAATCATTGTAAAACACCATTGGAAATGACATATACTGTTTCCGATTCTCATCCATGTAGTAACATGGAAATATTTTCAACAATTCTCTGGAGATTAAAGGGTTAAAAATTTCTAAACATGCTTAACTAAAATCAGATGAGTATTTAGGTGCCATAAAAATCCAACTTATTTTTAAATTTATAGAATGATCGAAACTTGACATATCATGTCTGGATGTTTATAACAGACACATTTGTTCTAAAAGTACATTGCCTTTAGGAAATGCATGTCTTTGGGGAAGAGTTTGTCATCTCTCATCCTCCGTACGAAGTACATCAAGAGGGTGGGAGTGTCATCCAGGATGTAAATTTGACGATACAGTATCAATTTTCTTATTACTACATAGTGCAAAAACGATCCAAGTAGAAATAAATGCTAGCTTTATTTACTCATCTGTGTTATAATCTAATAAGATAATAAAGTCAGCCTATCAATAGACAATCTATTCATTACACAGAGTAACTGTTTTATGCAGATAACAGAAGTTTTTGTTTCATAACACAGCTGCTGTAAGTTAAATTGATTCAATTTAAATAACAAGCATTTATTCAGTGCCTACCTGTGCACAGCACTATACTAGGCATAAAAAAGAGTCAGAATATATGATTCCTGCTCATAGGAAGCTTACAGTCTGGATAGTAAAGATCATCCATGCATTCAAGTAACAATAGAGGACCATTACAAATCATGAAAATCAACATAAGTAAAAGATTCTGGATTGAAGACACAAGAGCCCAAGGAAATATGATTAGGAATGGAAGCTGACCTGGAAAAGGTGACCAGAGGAATTAAGCTTAGACTTGGTAAAAGAAAAGTGAGATCATTCTATGGCCAGTACAAAACTGAAAAGGAAAAACTCAAAGGCAGGATACGGGAAGCCAGCAAGTCAACTGCAAGGAATGGCAGGTAAAGTGGCTGAGCTCTGGAAGGGTCACCGTGAGTGAGGAGATGCAACCACAGTCCCACAGCAGGGCTAGTGGGGACACTGAGCATTACTATTCAAAGCTGATTCAAACTTTAAATAAATAATAATGCTAATGCCCCAATAAAAGTGTGTTTTCCTAACCTTAACAGAAAAAGCAAAAAATAATTACAGACTAGTATAATCTAAACGCAGAGGAAATAATCACCAGAAGTTGAATGAGCATTCTGTGATGGAACAGCAGTTACTTATAGTGTCTTTTTTTTTCTTTTTTTTTTTTTTTTAATTTATAAAAAGTTGAATTGTCTAGGACCCATGTACCTCAGAAGCTGGGAGAGCTTCAATCCAGTGCCAATCAAGCCCCAATTCACCTGGGAATTTTCCTATATTATACTGAATCCAGCAGAAACTTCAAGATTTTGAGTGTATATTTGGGGGGAGGGACATAGATGGGCAGATAGGTAGAAAAAAAGAGAAAATAAATAAATGTTAGTTTCAAAAAGTGAGTTAGGGAAAGATTACAACGAGTACTTTATGCAGATTATTTCTGAAATTAGAGGGAAAAAGAGGGCAAAATATTCCTGCTGCCAGTTCAAGAAAACTAAGGTAAGAGAAATGATGAAAGTCATGAGTAAATGGTTTTTAAATTAACCTACCGACCAAACCAGGAACCTATACTGCTAGAACACATTCATTTTAAAACTCAAATTGTTAAGAAAAATGTCAAGGACATAAAGCAGGGGATAAAGTGGTGGTGAAGAAACAGATTCTTAATTTGGAATAAAATAGAGACTCTTCTTGTCCCGGTAGGCTTGCTGATGCCTTGATTGACAGCATGACCTTGATAATCCATCAGTTGTTTGCAACACTTGTTCTCTGGGCCGTGGCATAACACATCACTTCTCAACAGCAATGCAGAGAGAACTTCAGGGCTCCGGGATGCCTAGGAAAGTTACTGGCCACCAGCAGCTGCAGCTGTTGCAAAATAAATACAAAAGTAAAAGGTGGGAGTTGGGCAGAGACAAGAGGCAAGTGAAATCCGAGCCGTCAGTCCGTGTGCTTGGCCATCCTGGATGAGGCGGCCTGATCTGTATCGTCTAAACATGCCAAACTTTGCCAAATATTTACAGTCAAAATATTGCCCATGCTTTTTACTTGACAAAGTCCTTACAAATTTTAAAGAATGAAAATTCTGCTTTTTAAAATAGAATTTATTTCTTCTAAATCTTTCCAATAAAAGAGTTCCTCATTGTCCAGTGGATATTCAGTAGGTGTTCACTGAGTGTATACATTGTGGGAAAAATCAGACAAACAGTATGCTATGCCATTTTATCATTATCAAAAATAATAAAGATAACAATGAACCTTAACTAGAATTCAGATTTTAGAAGTCACAATTTTTCACTCACCATTTTAAGTGTTAATTCGATAGTATTAAATTATACAAAAACACTACTGGTGTGTGATGATCATGATTCTGCTTCCTCATCTTCTGCATAGACTGGACAATGCTAACCACCTCCCCTTACGGTGGAATCCATCCCAGGCTCCACCTAATCACAGTACCTGGGAAGCACTATGCACAGAACAGAGTTAAGAAGGAAATAGAACCAGTGCTCCTCTTAGTGTGGGAGATACAAAGATTTGCTTAGGCTGTGGAGGTAAACAGATTAGATTGAAAGTTTGCACCTTCCCAGACACAAAAGTCAAGATAATTAAGGGATGGGGGTGGGAAGTACCATAAATCTATAAGCCAGGGCAGAACAGCAGAGGAGAAAACAGTGATGTCAAATACTAGAAGCTGGAAAGCAGACAGATTAGTGATAAGTGACTTATTAATTCTAACAAATGGAAATCCTAAACCAGCAAACAAAAAAGATGAGAAGCAACATAATTTCAGAGAAAAGGACAGGTGCAGTGGCTCATGCCTGTAATCCCAGCATTCTGGGAGGCTGAGGCAGGAGAATTGCTTGAGGCCAGGAGTTGGAGGCCAGCCCACTCAACATCAAGACACCTGTCTCTACAAAAAATCAAACAAAAAAGGCCAGGTATTATGGTGGGCACCTATAGTCCCAGCTGCACTGGAGGCCGAGGCAGGAGGATTACTTGACCCCAAGGAGGTTTCTGGGAGCTGTGATGACACCACTGCACTCTAGCCCTAGGCAACAAAGTCAGACTCTGCCTCAAATAAATAAATAAATGAAAGTAACTCTAGAAAGTCTGGGTCTTCACTTCCCACCAGCGATTCTGGAATGAAGGATGTTTCTGAAGCAATATTATTCTGAAGAAAGATTATTTTCAATTATTTAATCTAATTGGATGGGTGTTTTATACACCCAAACTATTAGTCAAAGGGGGATTAAAAGAAGGACAGTTACATGAAACCTGCACATTGTACCCCTTGATTGCACTAATGTACGTAGCTATGATTTAATAAAAATATATATATAAAATAAATTAATTAAATTAAATTATAAAAGAAAAGAGCAGTAAGATTCTTTTCTGTCTTTGCTTGAAGGCTTTATAACCTATTGAAGAAAAAAAAGACACATAATCAAGAAGTGGACAAATCACATGTACTCTCTGCTCAACGTGTGACATGGAAAGCACCGTAGGTTCATAGTAAGAAGACATTCACTAAGTCATTGATGGATGAAAGACTAGCTGAGTGGAGGGATGGATGGATGGACAAGTGGGCAGATGAAAGAATGGGGAGGATGACATGGGAGAGGATTACAAGAGAGAATAACCAATTCCTCATGAAGACTTTAAGAGGCTGGGGAAAAGACCACTAGTTTATTGATGTTTGAAGTGGATGTTGAAGGACCAGAAATATTTCAACTGGGATGAAAAGCATCTTCCAGGAACACCATAACGTAAGGATGGCTTTTCAATGAATCTGTTCCACGAAGAGGAAGAAATCAAAAGAATACACAATGTTGGTGATACAATCACCTAGGTAAACCTACTCTCAGTCAAAAAGAGAAGATCGTAGCACTTTCTGGAAGAGAAACAACACAGTTTCGTGCCATGAGCATTACTGAGCACACACCATGTTGCAGACAGACATGGGTCAGCTGAAGACACAAAGGCAGTAAGACATTGCCATAGGCCAGAGCAGCCCACATCTTGGTAGCTAGAACTTTTCTACAAATTTTCTATTCTGACCTACAAAAATAAAAGTTGAAGAACAAGATAAAACCAGTCAAGAACGAAAACCTAGCTCTGAAGTAAAAGTCTTAGATAAGCATTGTATGGCCTGTAAGATATAGTAGCATCACAGTAAGTAGAAATTCAGTAAGTCATTGTTGAATGAAAGAATAGCTGTGTGGATGGATGGATGGCTGGATGGATGGATGGACGGACGGACGGACGAGCAGATGAAAAGATGGCGATGTCAGTCATGAATAATTTCAAATACAAGCAAAGTAGAAATGCCCAGGGAATTGTCTCCTTAAGAACGTGTCTACACCAGGCTCGGCACCTGTGGCTCAACGGGCTAAGGTGCCAGCCACATACACCTGAGCTGGCGGGTTCGAACCCAACCCGGGCCCACCAAACAACAACGTCGGCTGCAACCAAAAAAATGGCCAGGCGTTGTGGCAGGCACCTGTAGTCCCAACTACTTGGGAGATGGAGGCAGGAGACTCGCTTAAGCCCAGGAATTGGAGGTTGCTGTGATCTGTGATGCCATAGCACTCTATCCAGTGGGGTAGCTTGAGGCTCTGTCTCAAAAAAAAAAAAAAAAGAAGAAGAAGGTGTCTACACCAAAGCTGCCAGTGGCTAGTTTTGGTTTCTGGGAGCTCTGCACAGGCAAAAGGGTTTTTTTTTTTAATGCCTGGAATCACTTAGAAAATGTAAAAGAGGAAAGAAAGCCAAAGCTTAGATAAGGAGTAATTGAAAACAGCACTTGCATGACACAACTTATACTCATTGCCATATTTTAATTTTGCCCTAATCATATCTTTTCTTAAGAACTGCAAGACCTAACTTATAATTAAGACATAGCCTAATAGTTAAACTGTTGATCTAATAAGGAGTTTTCTTTTTAGAAAAAGCAAAATAATATGGCTGAATCATGCTTTTGATCTCTTGCCCCTTCTCAGTCAAACAGAACTGGAGTAAATTTATTCATCTTCCCTCCGTGATTCTTCCAACCAGTAGGGAGGCACTGAGCTTGTGGGTACCTAGTCTAAGAGGAAGTACCTGGCCTGTGAGGATGTCTTGCTGCCCTCCAGAATAAATGTCAGCAAAGGACAACAGTGGCTGTTCTAGTGAGAAAGCAGTATGGTGTAGCAGTTAATCATGCTGATTCTGGAAACAGACCTTGGACAACTTCTTTCATCTTTCTAGCTCTCAATTTCTTAATCTGTGAAATGGGGACAATAAGAGTACCTACCTCATTGCTATAAAGATGAAAATGATAAAGGAGAAAAATCATTTTGAAAATGTGCTTCTGAAGTGATAAAGGAGTCCATGCCAAGAACTAGAGTAAGGGCCCCAAAACTCTTCCAAGGAGCAGACTTAGCTAAAATAATGATAGTAATCAGCCACCATCCCTTTATTTGCTTGATAAAAGTCACTGTTCCATTTCAGAGTAATGTATTGGCTATTTGAGGATTTGTCTGATTCCATGTAAAACAAAGTACTATTTTTTTCAAGCTCTTTCAAGTATGATATTGGTGCTTTAATAGGGATTGAATTAAATCTGTAGATTGCTTTCGGTAGTATGGACATTTTAATAATATTGATTCTTCCCAACCATGAGC
>CAUYON010027939.1:0-59986 GCA_963573935.1 Arctocebus calabarensis
CATCTGCAGTTTTGAGATTTTGTGATGTGAGCCATTCTCACTGGAGTTAGATGGTATCTCAGGGTGGTTTTGATTTGCAGTTCTCTAATAATTAGGGATGATCAGCATTATTGGGCATCTACCCAGAAAGAAAAAAATCCTTTTCCTGTAAGGACACTTGCACTAGACTGTTTACCATAGCTCAATTTACAATTGCCAAAATGTGGAAACAGCCTAAATGCCCCTCAACCTAGGAATGGATTAACAAGGTGTGGTGTATGTATACCATGGAGTACTATTCAGCCATTAAAAAGTTGGAGACTTTACATATTTTGTATTAACCTGGATGGAAGTGGAACACATTATTCTGAGTAAAGCATGACAACAATGGAGAAGCAAAAATCTTATGTACTCAATTCTCCTCTGAGGACAGTTGGCGTATTACCTGGGGGTCGGGGGATGGGAAGGGGAGAGCAAAGAGAAGGAAGGAGAAGGGGGTAAGGGAGAGCAGAGAGACGAAAGGAAGGCTGGGGGTGGGGGGTCATGGTATGTGACACACCTTTTGAGGGCAGGACAGAATTGTAACATGGACTTTATCTAACAAATGCAATCATTGTCACCTGGTTCTTTGTACCCTCAATGAAGCCTCAAAAATAAAAAAAATAAAAGAAACATGGAATAAATAAAGAAAGAAAGAAAAATGGAAAGAAAGGGGTGCCTGGGTCTGGATTCATGTCACAGCTTTATCATTCGTTTACCGTGTGACTAAGTGAGTCTCTTAAAATTCTGGACCTCAATTTCCTAATATGTATAAAAAAGGTCAGACTATATTGGGAATATCTCTTCCCTAGCCATTTTCATATTGAAATTTCATGGAACTGGCAATACAAATAGAATGCTTTGTTCATAAAATTACATTGTCTGAAGGGAAAAATGATTTTTGTCATGAAACAATGACACACCAAAATTTCATTGAGGTAAAGTAGAAATGAAAGTGGAGAAAATAAAGAGATTTGATGAGTGGAAGTACATTTTCTCTAGGATAGCACAATAATACCAGAAAGAAGATTCCTAGGAACAGCCCTTGATTTTGAGATTCTATGGAGTTCTATGATATTTGGATTAAAAACTAGGAGAGAAAGACATAAGTTTATGAATTTTAAAAAATTATATTTTTAAAGTGACTGATACCAGTTTCCACTTTCAGTGTTTGATGGTATTCTTTAGTGCCTGTGTTTAGCAGACATTAAAGTCATTCACATTCTAAATATGAATAAGTGCTTATCCCTGAGTTGGGTAAACAGCGTCTGAGGGATCAGTCTACTGTGCAAGCCACGTGTCATTCAACGCTGCTGAATTTTTAAAAGCTCTTGAAATTTAGGTTGGCAAACTTTGACTTGTAGCCTTAGTATAACACTAGCAGAGTTCTCTCAGAGAGTAGGCCATCGTTTGCACAGGAATTACATCATAATTAATATTAAAACATTTAGAAGTGATAAATGGTTATTTGGATAGACATTCTTAAACAACTCAAAAAAGGACTTTTGAAACATCTATGCAAAGGCAGAATGAAAATCCTTATTCTAATAGAATAAAGGACTCACATTTGGGAATTATTTACTTTTTTCTTTTCTGATTGATTTAGTCACAAATGCATAAATATATAAAACATGTTCTAAAGCTGTGTTTAGTTGTTGTTGTTGTTGATGTTGTTTTTAAATCCTACTGTATAAACCTTTTTTTTTCCCCCTTTATATCCAGTAGTAAAGTACATTCTCACTGGGTATTTTCATTGTCACATTTTTTCTTTTTTGCTATTTCTACATTGTATTACTGAAACAATACAATGTGTGTTTTCTCAATTTTAAAATGTCTTCAAGAAATGACAACTTGAGATAGACATATATTACCT
Source organism: Arctocebus calabarensis (assembly GCA_963573935.1). NCBI lineage: Eukaryota > Metazoa > Chordata > Mammalia > Primates > Lorisidae > Arctocebus > Arctocebus calabarensis. Next base: position 1,892 of record CAUYON010027939.1, read on the forward strand.
TAGTAGTATAAAGAAAAAGTGAGCATAAGGGAAAGATTTTTGGAAAGTTTAAAATATCTGATACACTATTTAAATAAATGAGCTTTGATGAGGTCAACATCATTACCATCATTAATTAGTTATTAGATTTTTACCATTTTGAGAGGATTAACAGTTGTGCACATTTGTAATTACATTCTCTAAAGTTATAAATATTAAAAAGAAGAAAAATAAAGTTGTAAATATTTATTTAATTTTAATGCCTGAAAACATGCTGAAATTTTATTAAATCATAAGGTTAACCTGACCTGTCCTATGATAATGGTCAGCAGCACACAAATAATCAAGCGGAACTGTTATGCGATTATTCACAATTATTCACAGATTTACTGCATTAAATTGTTTGTGTGTGTATATGTTTGTATATGTCATAGATATTCTAAGGCAATTATCACAAAGCTGAAAATATGAAAATCTTACAGACATTTACTATCATTCATAACTCTATATGGAGCATCTACTACATACATATAAATGACTATAATACAAGTGGTGGAAAATATTAAGGAAAGTTATGGGATGAGCCCTCATAGAGCTTATAATTTAGTGTGAGCAATAGGAATTAAATATTCAGGCTGGGCACCATGTCTCATGTCTGTAATCCAAGCACTCTGGGGGCCAAGGCAGGTGGATCGCTTAAGATCTGGAGCTTGAGAGCAGCTTGAGGAAGAGCAAGAGGTATCTCCACTAAAAACTGACAAACTAGCAGGGCGCCGTGGTGGGTGTCTATAGTCCCAGATACTCAGGGGGCTGAGACAAGAGGATCGCTTGAACCCAGAAATGTGCATTTGCTTTAAGCCATGCACTCTAGCCTGAGGTAACCATGAGACTCTGTCTCAATAACAAAAAAAAAAAAAAAAAAGGGAATTACATTAAATATTCCACTAAAATACAATAGGGAAAGAGCTCAGAGAGAAGAAAATGCAGGATACTATCTGAACATTTAAGAAAAACATCTAAATTTAGGTAGACTGTTAAGGTTTTCTAAAGGAAAAATAGTTATACAACTATGGTTAAAATACAGCAATGCATTCCCTATACTAACTGCCCAGTTTTAATAGAAATAACTCTAGTCTGTTGAATGTATTATATTACACTTTACAAACATAGCTCCAAACTGCCATGGCTACAATAAATGAGAATGCTGATGCCAAACCTTCCTCTCCAGATGTTTTGGCAATTGTGCTATTGATATCAGCATTCAAGGATGAGCAGGACTGCTCCAGGAAAAGTCCTGGAACACGTATCCAGGGGAACGGGCTAAATATGGCTGGGGGTCATAAATTACATGACAATCTAACACATTCCAAAACTAAAATGACTGATTGAATAGAAGGATAGAAAGTAGAGAGGAGGCTATGTAAGAGTAAAGATAGGGACAGACCAACTTTTACAAGGAAAAACACAAGGTATCTACACAACACCTAAAGGTATAACAGAGACTTCTAAATATGACTTGGTGAAAAAAAACCTACAGTTATATTTAACTTCAAAATACATAAATAGAAAATAAAATTGACATATCGGAAGATTCTTACGCTTACTCTCCCTCTTGGAATATTACTTTTGGGAAGAGCAAGCTGCTTATTAGGAAGAAACCCTGGTAGTGAGGATCTGGATTCTAGCTGACAGCTGGCAAGGACGTGGGGTCTTCTAAAAACCGTGTGACTGAGCTTGAATGTGGACCCTTCAGCTCCACTCCAGTCTTGAGATGACTCTCACCCTGGCCGATAGCTTGAGGGCAAGTGCAGGAGGGACTTAGAGCCCAAACTCAACTGAACAATTCTCCTATTTCCAACACATAGAAACTGTGAGATAATAGATGTTGTTTTAATGTGCTATATTTTGAGCTACTATGTTACACAGCGGTAGATGACATACACAAACTAAATATCCACCAATGGGAGAATGGATCTATAAAGGCTATAAATTTCAATACCATGAAATATTAGCCAGAAATAATTAAAGAATAAAGTACTGGTTTACATAACAACATGAGTGCATCTCACAGATCAAGTGGGCCAGGTCTAATAGAACAGATATTGTAGAATATTTTCTCAGGTTACATTAAAAGTATAAAGCAAAACTAATCTATGTAGACAAAAATCAAAAGAATGTTGACTTTAAGGAAAACTGGCTGAGAAGGGGCAGGGAAGATTCCTTTAAGAGGCTAGAAATGCATTATACCTTAATCTTTGAGGTATTTACATCAGGTGCATATTAAGTAAATACTAAACTAGATTTAACCCAGTTAAGTCTTTTTTTCTCCAAAGAGAACCAGTGTAAAAGTTGTAGGGAAAGAAAAATAAGTTTCAGCGGAGCCCAGATTGTCTCTGACAAGAGGAGAATCAAGGAAGTACTGTTTTACAGAAATGAAGGTTTCTGGGTTTGTTCCAAATACAAGAAAGGTCAAACGCATGACATTCTATTGGGCGGTCAGGTAAGGATTGAATAACCTTCTTTTGGGTCATTGACAAAGAGATCATTTCTGACCTTGAAGAAAGTCATTTCCTGAAGAAAGAGTAAAGTACAGTCATCTAGATAATGATTCTATATAGAATCAGAGTTTCAATTCACAGTATAAAATAGAAACAAATTTAAGTGAGTTTCTAGTTGCCATAAAATTTTTCTCTAATTATATATCACAGGCCATCTGAACACACAAGAACCTGTCATAGTTGAATTTAGGCAAACAACCTGCTATTGTCAAAATGATGCCAAATACCTCTTTAGATTGAATATAATACTTTTTTCACTAGTTATATGGCTGTCATATGGCTATCATTACAAAGTTTCTATATCAGGAGTTTAGTGACTGTACACATTTTAAACAATCCCTCAGGTATGTATTGTCCAACCCTCCTCACCCCTTGAAAATTGGTCATCTATGTTTCTAGATGGAGGTTGGACAATCCAGTTAAACAGTCTTTGTTATTACTCATGGATTTCCCATCCCTAGTAAAGAGTGATAAACTGTTTTCACTGGGGGAAAAAAAAGGAGAAAGTCTTTTGGGAAAAAGTGTCTTATTTCATCATTTTTAGAATATTGCTTCTATAGGTGTGAAGTTAAATTTATATTTTGGAAATAAATTTTGATCATTGTACAGATTCAAATAACTCAGTAATATATTTCCACCCTAAATTCTAGCTCAGACTATGTCACACAACATGCAAAAACAGGTATATCATAGCATGACCTTGGGGTGCCAGGCATAGGTCATATACTGTTATGGGTCAAAGCCAGGTGGAGTGGGAATCTCTAAATCAGAGTGTTTCACCTCAGAAATGCTCTAACCTACAATCCAACAAGACAATATGTTATGAGATTGAGGGTAGTTGTGAATAAGTTACTTGTAATTAGCTTTGAAAAGCTAGTTAATGACGTAGATCTCACTGAAGTGTAATTTGCAACTAAATTTAAGAGGGAATGATTCTTATATTACAAAAATATAATAATGAAATTGGGTGGTGCCTGTGGCTCAAAGGAGTAGGGCGTCAGCCCCATATGCTGGAGGTGGCGGGTTCAAAGCCAGATCCGGCCAAAAAAAAATAAAAAAAAAAAAAAACTTCAAACAAAAAAAAGAAAAGAAAAGAAATGAATCTTGCTACGGTGTCTAGTAGACTATAACCCCTTGTATACACACAATACTTAAACTATTTATATTGCCAATATTTACATATAATATGTAGTTATATCTTTCATTTCCTGAATCTATATGGTTTAGTTATTGTGTTTATTTATAATTTTCCATCATTTACAAAAGAAAACATCCAGTATAATGGAAGGGTGTAAAGTTTTGAAGTTTTGGTAATATGGATCATGGATAAATTATTTGGCTTCTGAGTCATGTTTTTATGTTTTTGGTTGATGTAGTTTGGTAATTTTTAAAATTGAAGTATATAAATATGTTTGATTGTTTAAGATGATGGTTAGTATCATAAACTAAGCAGCTGCTTATGGCATGAAAATAAATGTTAGGAAGATACTGCCAGTTTGTCTGAGAATATGTTTCTGGTGTGGTGGGAGATACCCATTAAACTACTGAAGCTAAAAGGCAATCTAAAATTGTATACATAAGAAATATTTTGAAGATACAGTAAATCATTCTTATTCAATTTAGGAGATTATTATGCTTCCATAGAAATTTCATATTTGAGTAAAGTACAGTGAATTAAATGACATTCTCTAGATGCAAATGAAAGGAATGTGAACAATTTCTAAGGATATCTGTGTGACAAATTCCATGAAATTGAGTGATTGACTGCATGCATCAATGTGAGAGAAGGATGTTACTTGGATGACTTGGGTTTTCTAGGTTATGTTCTTGGGAGGAAGATGAATCCATTTGTCATAACATGTTATCCTAGAAAAAGTAATCTATTGGTCCTGGGAAGTGAAAATTCTACATATTTAGTAATGATTTTCAGGCTTTGAAGAGTGTTTCAACATCAGTGAGATGTCAAGGTGTACAAATCGGAAGTTAAAGGAGACACCTTTGCTGGATAGTTAATGTAAAATATCACTTGCATATAAGAGAAACTAGAGGCTTGGAAGTAGATGAGGTCAATGTATGTGAGGAATACAGAGTGTGATACAGAAGGACTTAAACAGGTGTTTAAGAAATTAATAGATTTAGTGGCTGAGTAGAAGATAAGGAACATGGATTTGAAAGTCAAAGATGAATGAAGGTGGTCGGTCAGAATAGGGTCAGGACTGCTTCTAATAACGAACTGACAGTGGTATCCAAAGCTGATGCCTGATTGAATGCTACAACAACCATTCCATATGGCCAGTTGGAAGTTAATGGCAACCCTAACTAAGGCTATCTTTTGTGGAATGATTGGGCCAGATTGGAGTTAAACTGGTGTGATGGCCATGAAAATATACTACATTGATGGGCTATTGCAGGAGAGTGATTGGTGACACCAGAGAAAAATCCTGCCCCTTTGGATCCATCAAAGGGTGTGTATTGAGGCCATGCTTACTGTGGGGTAACCAGTGGCAGGAGAATAAATTCAGGGCGATGAGGAAAGCCCAGCAGGTGACATACAGGATTGAAAAGGCTGACTTTTGTTTGAGAGGGGCCTAGTGGCCTGGTCTCCCCTTCATCGAAACTCTACTGTAGTCTACGACTTTCCTTATCTACTCCTCCTTTACCTCTGTCCTTCCACAGGTGGGAAACCTGCATCACAGTCTGAAGGTTAATGTTGTTGGCTTTGGGAATGGGTTGAGGAGTCAGATGGTAAAAGGAAATTAATTGGCTAACTCATTGCCAGCAGCTGAATTGGGCATAATCCTGAGAGGCAAGTGGGGCAAGATAGAACCTGCCACAGGATGGTGCCTGCTAGTAAACACAGAATGGGTGGAGACGTAGGAAAACATCCCTGAGAAGGGGAAAGCCTTTGCTGGTATCATGATCCAAACTTTGAAATGCAGCTGGGAGTAATGCCTGCAAAACCAGCAGCGTCACCTTGCTACAGCCAATCTGATTCAATGCCTGCCAGTCTCAAGGAAAGCTTTCACTGCTATTTACATTGGCATGTTCATGTGTAGAGGGAATTAGTTATGATCAAAATGTCCTGTGAGAGGCTATCAGAACAACTAGAATATAGGGTTCACTAGCTCATTCTTTTCATTTTTTTTTCATATACCAGTGGTTTTCAACCTTCCTATTGCCGCAATGTATTTTCATTGTTACAAAGGTGTAGTGACCCACAGGTTGAGAACTGCTATTCTATACTATTGACAATGTATAAATTATTTTTCCAGAGAGAGAAATTTGTCCTTCAAAGAAAATAAGACAAGAGCATCATTAGGCCTCGAGCTGAATCCGAAACAAATTACCAACTTAATTTTAGAGTCTTGAATTTTCACAGAAATGCCTTTGCTATTTCAGACATATGTGGATAAGGGCTGATTGTGGAGGAATTTTGTTTGTCATCTCTGGTGTGAGGAAGATTGTATGAGGTGCCTAAGGATTGTGTTTTGTGCCTACATAGCTTAAAATTAAAAACAAGTCATAAATATCTTTAGTCAATGTGACACTACTTTATCTAAGAAAACAGAAATGAATGCAAGTACCACTGTTCCCAAAGAGGAACAAACAGATCTGGGACAAATTTTATCTATAAGATGCAGTTTTCTTTTAAAATAGAAATTCTGAATTAAGATGAAATCATATAAGCTTAGCCTGTATAATAACAAACAGAACAGAACATAAAGAGAACTAGGGAGCATTTATATGGCTTGAAAGAACTAGAGTTAGCAATGTTTTTCTTTTTTTCTGAGACAGAGTCTCACTATGTCACCTTCAGTAGGGTGCTATGGCGTCACAGCTCACAGCAACCTCAAACTCTTGGTCTTAAGCAATTCTCTTGCCTCAGCCTCCTGAGTAGCTGGGACTACAGGTGCCCACCAAAAGGCCTGGCTATTTTTGGTTGCAGTTGTCATTGTTGTTTAGCAGGCCCAGGCTGAGCTTGAACTTGCCATCTCCCGTGTTGGTGACTGACACCCTACTCACTGAGTTAGAAAAAAAAAAAAAAGAAAGAAATATATATATATATATTGCAGTTTTTGGCCAGGGATGGGTTTGAACCCACCACCTCCAGCATATGAAGGTGGTGCCTTACTCCTGTGAGTCACAGGCGCCACCCAGCAAAATATTTTTTTTGAGAAGCTGATGGTAACAACAAAATATAGGACGTTTCCAAATTGATAAGAATGCATTCATATGTAACCGAAAATATAGACTTTGCTTCCGTTATTTTTGGATATACAAATATGTGTTGACAATATTTAACTGTTACACATTCGTCACCTTTGATACTCTGAGATGTTGTCACTATACAACTGCAAGTAACAATGGCATTTTATTCTTATGAGGATAGCTCAATAACTGAAATAAAACGTGCCTATTAGGTGAGGAATAAATCTATCGTGAGAAAAAAGTCAATTATGGCAAAGATAGTTAAAACTTATATATAATATATTGAATCATAATTCAATGAGATCTGATCTTTTCATATTTTTCAGGGAAAGTAGAGCATAAAAACTCATTTCTTTCTAATTTTGGCAAAATGTGTGTTGTTTAAAAAATACAAGAAATTGTGATTTATTGTATTCAGAGAAGAGTTATTTGCAAGACAGAGCACTGTATATGCATTTTGTGCCTGTGTTTCTTATTCAAAAATCTTTATTGACTTGTACTTTCCATATATGGAGCCCAATCTGGAATCTCTGCTTCTCCCATGTTTGCTTCTTGTATAAATGTTTTCAGTCATATCTATCTCTGGACATCTCTATGAATATCATCCACAGACTTAAACTGTCCAGTATGTTAGCAACTATCCAAATTGGCTATTTAAAATTAAATTGAAGACATTAAAAATAATTACATTAAAATGTCAACTTCTCAGTCACACTAGCCATGTTTTTTATGTTTCATGGCCACCTGTTTCGCAGATTTTTGTGTTGGATAACATGGGCATGAAGCATTTCCAAAATCAGAGTTTCATTTTGTCACCCTTGGGAGAGTGCCCTTGGCATCACAGCTCACAGCAACCTCAGACTCTTGGGCTCAGGTGGTCTTCCTGCCTCAGCATCCTGAGTTCCCGGGCTATAGGATCTCACAAGGAAGCTCAGCTAATTTTTCTATTTTCAATAGAGATGAGGTCTCGCTTCCGCTCAGGCTGGCATCCAACTCCTGAACTCCAGCAATCTACTTCCTTCAGCCCAAAGGAACAATCTTTTGCCCACAGAGATGTCTTAAAATGCTACATAAGGATATAGGGATTAATGGAATGACAAGGTGACAACCTCTGTGGGAAGTAACGAGATGTGTTACTTTAAACCATCCAAATCATGCAAATTTCTCTGACTTTATATCTTTCCGACACAATAGACCAAAGCTTAATTGAATATAAATGAAAAACCTCAAGTGATATCATATTGCTAAAGTATTATTTTCCAAAATATAAGAATGTAAACAATTGCTTTTGTTTTTCAATTTTGGATAATTCAAGAAAGAGTCAAGGTGATATATGTGCTTCATTCAATCCAAATCAGAATTCTTCAGTGTGTATAATAAATGTGCTGTTCTATATAAAAACATTATAATAAAAATAAATTAAGCCATTATACCAAAGAATTCCAGGTGACTTTTTAAAATTTCTATGTGACATCAGTTACATCTGGTGTCTTACATCAGAAGAACTTTAATTTATTTCTCAAATCTCTCTCTGGCCTGTGTGTGTCTACATGTATACACAGGTGACCACCTCCCTACATAGGAGCCCTGTTAAGTTGACTTAGTTTTCACAGACTGGACACCCACCCTGTGTGCTCAGTGGAAAACTGACCTCTATATATTGACCACTTTGCAAGCTGCATTTTGACCACTGGGACTGTGCCACACATATTAATTTTCCCCCCATAACCTGAGTAGTTGAGTCTACTCTCTACCAAGAGGTAGAGGGTGTGGTCTTTGCCCCTCAATTGTATTACTTTTCCTTTAGTATAAGTTCCTTTTTCATGTTTTATTTTTATCCCACATTGGATTAGGCTTGACATCCTATTGTTTATTGCATGTTGTGGAAGATTTTTTTTGACAAGAATAACAGCTCTAAATTGTAGTTACATTTTACAATTGCAGAAAGATTTTACAGTTAATTGAGACAGGACAGCCCAGAGGAAAGAACTCAAAGATCTGATATTGATGGAAAATGTTGACCTTCTACATCTTCTGGAAAGTAGCAGCCAAAGCAAGACAATGAAACATTTTGGTGTTAGTAAGAACACAGTAAGCAACATCCCAAAACATCATCATATGTACTTGGAGAGATATGGTAAGAAAAGTGGTGACCTACAGTGGAAAAGGAGAAAAATGTGCCATACTTCCCATGATGAAGCCAGTGAAGCCCCACTGCCCTGGTTCAAGTGTCAGAAGATTTCAATTCTAAATCACAGCAGAAATGTTCAGTTTTTATCTTTCTTTTCAGCCCATTTAAAGGAGATCTCAACTGGTCTTCTCATTGTCTTCACACATGTCAGAGAATGGATTTTGTTTCTCATTTCTTACTTTAACTGAGAATTTGGAATCTCCTGGTCCCTAAAATAAGCATTTTACCTTCAGCTTCCACTTTTCACTATGGTTTAGATTACGTGTATGCCTTTGGGAAAGTTTCTCATGAGTTTGGCATTCTACTTAAATAAATATTATGGCAATGTCTTACTCTGCTGGATGTGTTATAAACAACAGAAATTTATTTCTGTTTGTTATGCAAGTTGGGAAGTTCGAGATCAAAGCCCTGATTCAAAGTCTGGTGAGGCCCCGTTTCCTGATTCGTGGCTGGCACCTTGTCTGTGTTCTCACTTGGTGGAGCAGGACAGCAGCTCTCTGGAGTCCTTTATATCAAGGCTATAATCTCATTGGAGAGGCCTCTGCCTTCATGATCTATGCATCCCTTAAGGCCCCACTTCCCAATATACCTGCCACTGCATTGGTGATTGGGTTTCAATGTTGGAATTTTAGTGGGATAAAAACATTCAGATTATTAGGTAAATGTATTCACATTTAGATATTTTACAATATGAAGGCTTTTCAAAATGTTTATTTAGCATATTGATGGAAAAAAATGTCTTTTTGCATTTATTTCAAACAGATTTGTTTTTCACCCCTATTCAGCTGCAATAAATCAGACCCAAGCCCTAGGCAACTTGAGGCAAAACTTTACCTTTAAGCTCCTGTTCCAGCTTGACCTCTAATACTTGACTTTATTCTATAGACATCTCTGGATAATAACAAATTAAAACATGTATTTTTAGAAGCTCTTGACTATTTGCATAAGGAAGGTAAGCATTATTGAATAAAAAGGAAGAGGTGGTTGCACTAAAATAGTGGTGTATGCTTTTATGCATACATTTCGTCCTTATTCAGTTCCCATCCATCTTCCTTTACCTCTCACATTTTGACATTCAAGGAAAGCCTGATTATTTCTGCATACTTTACATTGCAAAATCACTTTCTTCTGTGGCTCTTTAGTCTGATTTCATGTACTTAAAATATAAGGGCATTGCAAATAATCCTTGTTCCATTGGAACTCTTTACCTTACATTGAATTGCCTTTGTTTATTTAAATGTTGTACTACCAAATTGCTGCTAAATTATCAGTTGTATTTCTATTATTCATTAACTGTGTATATTTGGGAAAATTTCTAAATACTTCAATTTTCTACTTATAAAACAATAATAATAATGTGACCTATTTCCTAAGGAGTTTTGGAGTTAGGCAACTTTTATAGCACAGTTTCAGACACACAGTGATGCCACAATAAATATTAGCTTAATCAGGTAACAAATATTTTGTAGGCCACACATTATGCTGTAGATATTGATCACTGAGATATATGATTGAAAGAACAGATATTAAAGTTGTACAAATTGAAGTAGAGTGAGAAGAACAATAGTCAGTAAATAAAATATTAAATATGTTAGGTGTTTAAAGTATATTAGGTGCAATAAAGTTTAAAATATATATATATATACACATATATATATTTTGAGACAGAGCCTCAAGCTGTCACCCTGTATAGAGTGCTGTGATATCACAGCTCATAGCAACCTCCAACTCCTGGGCTCAAGCGATTCTCCTGCCTCCACCTCCCAAGTAGCTAGGACTACAGGGGCCTGCTGCAACTGCCCAGCTCCCAGCTATTTTTTGGTTGCAGCCGTTATTGTTGTTTGGTGGGCCCAGGCTGGATTCAAACCCACCCATTCAGGTGTATGTGGCTGGCGCCTTAGCCAGTTGGGGCCACAGGTGTCCGGTCAAAATACAAAAGATTAAGGACTCTCATTAGCGACAGGGGAAAGGATGGATTTGGATTGCAAAATGTTCTGGTCAGGATGCACCATATACCTTATTGAGAAGGAGGCCTTTGAGCAGAAAACTTAAAGTTATGACTGAGTGGTTATGAAGACACAAAGGAGAATGCTCTAAACAAAATAAACAATGAGTTCTAAGCATTTGAGACCTTCAGTATTTCAAAGTAGCTGGACACCCAACTTTTCTAGAGCAAGAGAAGAGAGAGGAAAATAAGGTCGTTGAAGGAGGATCAAAATCTAGGTCCTGGAAGGTAGGTGTGAAGACTCTGGTTTTCATTTTGAATGAAATTAGGACACTATATTAGTCAGGGTTGTCCAGAGAAGCACAACCAATAGTGTACACCCACACACTCATGCACACGCATTAAAAATAAGGAATTGCATCACCCAATTTTGGATTCTGACATACTCCATGATTTGCAAGCTTGCTGGAGTCCTGGGAGAGCTGATGGTGTGAGTTGCAGTCCAACAGCCAACAGGTTTGAGTCCCAAGTAGAGTTGATGTTTCAGTACCAGTCCAAAGGCAGGAACAGACCCAAATTCCAGCTCAAACATCCAGGTGGGAGGAGGACCCTGAGCTGGGCCATTGTTTTTTTGAGGTCTTTAATTCATGGATGAGACATACATACATTGGGAAAGGTTGTCTGCTTTACTCAATCTATTGATTCAAATATTAATCCCATGAAGAAACACCTTCACAGACACACATAAAATTGTGTTTGACCCAATGTCCACGCACTTCATAGCCCATGAAGCTAAAAAATAAATTTAACCATCGCAGATTTTTGCAGACTTGAAACAAAATGTAGAATGAATTGTCTTAATTAAATAACAAAACAAAACAAACAAATAAAAAAATCGCTCTGGTGAGATATCATAAATCAACTGAAAAAGAGCAAGAGAGGGCAGCGCCTGTGGCTCATCGAGTGGGGCGCCGGCCCCATATGCTGAAGGTGGCAGGTTCAAACCCAGCCTCAGCCGAACTGCAAAACAAAAAAATAGCTGGGCGTTGTGGTGGGCACCTGTAGTTTCATCTACTTGGGAGGCTGAAGCAAGAGAATTGCCTAAGCCCAGGAATTGGAGGTTGCTGTGAGCTGTGTGATGCCAGGGCACTCTACTGAGGGCGATAAAGTGAGACTCTGTCTCTACGAAAGAAAGAAAGAAAAAAGAAAAGAAGAAGAGCAAGAGTTGCAAGCAGGCCTTTCAGGAGGGCACTAGTTTAAAAAAAAAAAAAAGGAAAATATAGAAATGGCTGATCTGGAGCTGGGGAGAAGTAAAAAGAATCTTAATAGATTTTTGAAGACAGAGCCAACAGAATTTGAACGTGGGTTGCAAAAGTACAAAAAAAGTCAAGGATAATGCCAAGAGTTTTATTTAGAAAACGGAAGGATGGAGTTGATGAGTTGACATGATCTGGCTTGCTGTAGTAAGAAGGTAAGTAGATTTGGGTGGGAAGAGAACAAGATTCGTATTTGACACCTGAACATAAGATGTCTATTAGCTATTATTCATTTATTGAGGCATTTGTTAATAATGAATTGAATTTTGACATTTCCAAGAAGTTTATCAATATTCATAGACACTCAAAAAATGTAAAGGTAAAAAAAAAAAGGTTTAGCTATCTTATATCATAGAAATGTAATGATAGGTTTTCAGAGGGTTCTTTCTGAGCCCTTGCAAATCATGTCCCTTATTCGGCAAGCCAGTTGGACTTGGTATAACTTGTACTCATAGCAAGTCTTCCCTGACACACAACCACATAGTGGGATGTTGGAAGATGAGAACACAGACCAGACACCTCTCAGTGGCAGATGAATTTCTTCTACTTTGTCCCCAAACTGCCTTTCCAGTCTCATTAATGAATTCCCTCCAGCATTTTTCCCCCAACATTTTAGTGACTTCTTGCTAGAGCCTTTTTTCTTCCCACATCTTTGCCAAGGCTTATTTTTCAGTTTGAGAAGAGCTGGTCTTCCAGTTTTCGACTCTCAAAATAATTCTTTTAAAAGACTTAAAACAATTGGGCAGTGCCTGTGACTCAAAAGAGTAGGACGCCAGCCTCATATACTGGAGGTGGTGGGTTCAAACCCAGCCCCGAGTAAAAACTGCAAAAAAAAAAAAAAGACTTTAAACAATTACCTTTCTTCCATAAATACTTTCTGATTTCAAAATAAATGGATTCTTGTATGTCTTCATTATAGGTTTTGGAGGCAGTGGATATTTTTTAACATTTTGCCATGTACCATGGTTTGTTATTATCTGCCCCTATACATGAACACAGTTACTCTGGACTTGTAAAATAATCCCCAACACCTTGATTAATACATAAGAAGTGCTTGACATTGTATGATTATTTTCATTCTGTAGGACAAAGAAGGTATTTCAATAACAATGGAAGGAAGCAATGGAGACTGCAGCCTTTTTATAATTGGTTTATTATTTTGGATGTTGCCAACATACTTAGAGTCATCCTAACTCATCCTCCATCCATGCTGGTTGCCAAGCAAGAAACCAGGAGACTCAGGTTAAATATCTTCAAGCTAATTTCAATATTATGTGTTTATTTTTATTTCTTACTGTTAGAGTTAACACATTATGTAATAAAACAAATCATAGATGTAATACCAACCAACACTTAGGAAGTACAGGAATTAAATTTTGCACTTATTGGTGAGTACAGACATTATTTAAAACTAATAAAGAAGTGTGCATTATGAAGCAGGACCAAGCAGTTTGTATGAATAGGCTGTGAGGGGACAGGAAATTAGCTTTTAACAGTTTCTAATTGCCTCCTCTTTCCCTGGTAAATGATCAACACCATGTTCAGAATTGCTTGCAGCTTCCACAAACTTATAGTGTCACGGAGAAAGAGAATAACTGAGTACTTACCTCATTTTTTTCTTTTGCATTGTTACTATTTATGCAACTACAGGACATCTTCATTAAGGGCTAAATTAATTATTCACAGAATCAATATAATTAAATCTGCTTAAACAGGAAAATATTTAATAATTGAATTATTTCAAAATATTGAAACATAATCACTTTTTGTGGTTCTTTAGAGACCATAAGAAAATGCAATATTTTACCCCTTACTGAGATCATTAATTTGACAAGCTAAACTCTGCATTCTTTATCTAAGTATAATATAGATGAAAAGACATGGTGTCCTCCCAGACAAAATTAATGACATAAAGTCTAGGACGTAAAGCTGATACACTTTTTTTTTTTTTAAAGAATTCTTCAGTCCTTGGGAAGGACTAACTTACTGTATTTGTTGTTTTTCTGGCTTTATTATTTCCTGTTCAACTATAGAATTGGAAGAATAAGTTGAAGGTAAACAGAGGCTGTAGAAGAAAAATGTATGATAATCACGAGATGAATGTCAAAACTATAACACAAAATCAGGAGACATCCAAAACATTTTCTAGATTGGAATCTCATGGATGTACAATTATCATTCAGAATATTTTAAAATACATGAATTTCTTTTGAGCACCTCCATATATCATGTTTAATTTTGCAATTTTGGCCCAGGGCCGGGTTTGAACCCTCCACTTTCGGTCTATGGGGCCGGCGCCCTACTCCTGGAGCCACAGGCGCCACCCATCATGTTTAATTTTGATTGAGCTGTCTGTGGCCTGTTATGAATTCTAGACAAGCAAATGAAGCTTCATCTTTATGTACAGCAGCTCCTCATCACTCACATCACTGCCTGAGCTCTACGACTGTCAGATTGTCGCCCTCTCCTCCATCTATGGGAACCGTCTTCCATGAAACCAGTCCCCGGAGCCAAAATGGTTGGGGACCTCTGCTGTGGGAGATTTTTTTATTGACAGATGCGTTTTTATCATGATATAAATAAGACTGAAGCTTTTTGAGTAGATAGGGGAAGTACGGCATGAGATCATTTTAGCGGAATGAAGTGTGTGTAGTTATTGCAAATGTTGGAAATTGATACAGAAAAATAGACACATTTTAAGAAATATTGATATATGCTGCACTTTAGTATTCAATGATACAAAATAAGCAGAGAAGGATCATTCTAAAATCAATGTTTGTAGTGCTCTGTGCCCTTAAAAATATACGTCACATGAGCTATTCAAGAGCAAGAAACAAGAGAAGTTGGTACTAATGGAAGTGGCGATAGTTTATTAGAAAACTCTTCTCATTCTCATTCATGTGTATTGTCTTCTTTCTCTTGGTCTCCTATACATTTTCTTTCTTTCACTTTTCTTTTTCCCAAGCAATATTCTTTCATTAATTTAAAAACTCTGAAACTGAAATTATGATTGATCTTGACAATGCGGTTAGCAAAGACATTAACAGGTGCCACTCATTTTACACTGATTATATGACAGACACTAGTATATCTGCCTCATGTTATTATCTCAATGAATCCTTAGGAGCATCCTGTGAGTTTACCAACATTATTTATTCTTATCCCATTACAGAAGAACAAGTTGAAGAAGCTTGTAAGTCTGCCTTCCAATTTTAGGTACTAAGCTTTTAACTGTTATACAGTCTTATTGAATCATATGAAAATAAACATGAAAATAAACTTGTTAATAACCGAATTTCAGGTAGAAATAGTGTAGTTTTGGAGTTGATGACTTTGCAAGGTCATTGCTAATAGCAAATGGAAGCAAATAGCTCTTTAGCACCCAGGTTTAATGTTGATAGTAGAAACAAATTATATATGTGAAATTTATTTACACAGTGTTTCAGAAACAAAATTTAAAGAAAGAAATAGAAAAATACAGATTTCACAAAAGTAGAAAGCAGTGAATGATTACAATTGATTGTTTTATGAGAGGTTTCTCTACAGAGGCAAAAAAATACTTATTTGATTGTAAGTACAAAAAAAAAAACTTTATTGTGTATCATTCACTTTTTATTCCAAACACAATTCAAGGTTTGCACATAAAATCTTAAGGTGTCACTTTTTTTTGGAATTTGTTTACTTCTGTGATTTTTTCACATACTATTTATAAAAAATAAAACTCATTAGAAAATTGTTATTGACTCCAAAGAAGACGTTGAATGTACATAAATCCTTGACATTTTTCTGGGATTGTGTTTCATGCTGAGTTAATGGCCTAATAATTCAGGGTGATATTTTCATAGCCATGTAGTTAAAATACCTGATTATCTGAGATGCAGTTTATGCTCTGTGAAAAAATCCATGCATTCATTGATGATGTGAAGAAATAGGGTTTTATTCAAAGTTATTTTTGTTAGGCTCCCTTTTTATTTTCATTCACGGTCCTGTTTTTCTGCTTAGTGTTTATTTTTTTGCTAAGATACATACTCCATTCCTCTTGTTCATCTGTGCTCTTTCTTCTTTTTCTAACTAAATACCACCCAGCTTAAGGGAAAATTTAAGGCACCTTTCATAGCTGAATTTTATGAGTTCACCCTTCTCTCTGTCATAGTCAAATACAAGTCACTCCCAGTTATTGGGTGATTATTTGACCAATGATTAAAGTGGGCAGCACCAACATATTTTTTTAAAAAATGATCTTCCAGGATTGGGACCTGTAGTTCAGTAAGTAGGGCGCCAGCCACATACACTGAAAGTGGTGGGTTCAAGCCCGGCCCGGGCCTGCTAAACAATGACACCTGCAACCCCAAAATAGCCAGGCATTGTGGTGGGCACCTGTAGTCCCAGCTACACAGGAGGTTGAGGCAAGAGAATCATTTAACCCCAAGAGTTTGAGGTTGCTGTGAGCTATAATGCCAAGCACTCTAACCAGGGTGACATAATGAGACTCTGTCTCAAAAAAAAAAAGGAAAAACTTCCAAAGTTTTCATTTGCACATCTATAATATTAAAAATCCAGGAGCCAAGAGAAGCACCATGACATTCAAACATTATCCAAATGGTTTATTTTGGAATTCTTCTTCCAAAATTCTTGCTTAAGTATTGACCAGTTTTATTCTGATTCACCTTAAAAATATTTCTTCTCAGTTTTTCTTTGATGGACATTTTTATGGATTGACTTGATCCCTTACAAAGATCTGTTCAGGTTAAATGAGCTTTTCGCATATGTGATCAAATTAGGACGTGGTCATCAGGGTGGGTCCTAGTGCAATAAGGCAGTGTCCTTATGAGAATGTGTCAGACTTGGGTATGTATACACACAGACAAGGTATGTGATAAAAACACATTACAGAAGGTAACTACATGAAGACAGAGGCGAAGAATGGAGTTAGACGGCCAGGAGACAAGAAACATCTGAGATTATCAGATGCTGAAGGAGACAGAGAAAAGACTCTCTCCTACAGGATTCTGAGCAAGCATAACTCAGCTGACACCCTGATCTTAAACTTTATCTTTCAGAATTGTGGGATGGCAGTTTCTGTTGTTTTAAGTCACCTAGTTTCTGTGGTACCATGTCACAGCAGCACTAAGAAACTAAATACCCTTAGACTTTGATGGTGCAACATACAGACTCATCAATAAACGTCTATCCTGAGCCTGAGGCCTGAAGCCTTGCTGTCCCCATTACAGGTGCACTAACCACGGTGCATGAGCTCCAACGATTGGCATAGTTCTATGTCATGAATATGGATATAAAAAGTTCATTCCCCGAAACTCATGAATTTCATTCTTCCATTGACCTTCGTGTCCTCATTATTGCTCCACTCTATTTTCATATCCAACTCTAAGAAAATTAGTTCTTCTGATTTTCCTGTTCCATAGGTGATTAGAAGCAACAAATGGAGTGGGAAGGAGGGAATTTAAGAAATACAGTCAGAATAGAAATTATTAACCGAGTCACAAAGCAAGAAGTTTAAGACCTGCCTTTCAAAGAATGTAAATTCTATTACTAATAACCTTCTGAAAATCAAGAAGTAGACTTAATTTCTCAAGACGCATTGTCCTCGTTTGCTTAATGGTAAAGACTAACACGATTGTTATGACAATTAATGATGTAACATTTGACAAGTACTTAGCTCAGCCAGGTATACAGTAGGAACTTACTGTCAGCTCATTTCCTCCCCCTTTTATTTTACAGATACTTTCTTATTTTTATTCCACATTCTAAGGCTTTGCCAATCATAAACATGTAAACATATAAATGTGAGTGACTATTATAACATGAGTGAGTATATAAACATGTAGAATTATTTTTATTATACTGTCTAGCATCACCAAACATAAGAACAAAGCCAATTCTTTTATTTTTTAGTTAGTGCTCTAATTTTTAAGTATAGATTTTACCTTGAATCTTCAATAAAATAATTAAGTTATAATCTTCCTAAATGACTAGGAAGAATTGCACAACTGATTTTGGAACTTGACATTCATTTATATTCATGGGACTATACTGCAGCCATCACATACCCAATATTCCTGTTAATAAATTCTTTCTAAACATTGTATATATTAAGTGAATGTCAATTGCCTCAATTATTTAGAATATCTTCTAGTTAAGGTATTCAATCCCTATAATGTTTCCTAGAGTTGGCAGACTTGTTTATTTTTTTTTTTCTTATATTACTTGTTTTTTTTTTTTGAGACAGAGTCTTAGTCTGTTACCCTCGCATCATCATAACTCACAACAATCTTGAACTCTTGGGATAAAGTGATCCTCTAGCCGTAGCCTCCTGAGTAGCTAGGACTACAGGCACTCATCTTGATACCTGGATAGTTTTTCTATTTTTAGTAGAGACACTTGCTCAGGCTGGTCTTGAACTCCCAAACATAGGTGATTCACCACATTGCCCTGCTTTTTATTAATTCTAAATACTATACCCTAAATACAAATGTGTGTAAAACATATAAAATTATTTCAAATGTCAAAGCCTCAGAAGGTGAAGTAAAAATAAAAAATACAAACATGGTTTCCTGAACCAGCATATTTTTAAAAATGTTTTCTATGTCTAATATTAAAAATGGCAATAGCCTTGTCTGTTCTCCTACATCTTCAGTGTTCTAAATAGGTTCAATAAGAATTAAACTCACTAAAGATTTGCACAATGCCCCTGAATTGTATGTATTTGAGTTGCAAGTGCTTTGCCAACAATATTGGGACCACCAGTATCTAGATACCATTCAGTGTAATTTTTTGAATCAAAGAATTAATGATTATTGCAAATTAAACATAAAGAAAACAAGTTCTAAATTTATTAGATTATTTTAACATAGCCACAATACTAGCCAAACTAATTTTAATTCCTCTTTGGCCTTAGTGACAAATTTAGAGGAAGAAATCTTATACTGTTGCTGACCTGAAGCCCATGTGTAAATATAACTTCACGTATTCAAAAAATATTTAGTTCCAGACACTGTCCTAATTGCTACAGAGTGGTGAGTAAGAAAGGAACTTACTCCCCTCAGAGTTTATAAGTGTTCCCAGATTATTTTGTCATAGGTGTGTATTTCCATAATCAACTTTGCTCTACTTAACTGACAGTAATTAGCTGAATTTGAAATGATTCCAGTTTTTAATATTAAATTTATGCTTGGCATTATTCCAGTGTAATAGGAAAATCTGGAAAATTAAATAAAGTTCAAAATCTTAATGAAGATATAAAAAATATGATTTTTCAGCAGGATTAGAGATATTTGGGGTAAAAAAAGCCTATAATAAGTGTATTTCAATAGGGCCATTCTAAGAACTCTCATCACTAATTAAATTTAGGAATTGATAATATGCTTACTATGGTATTCATTATCAATACATTTACTATTAGAATAAAGATTATGAATGACTAAAAGCCTCCAATATTTATCATATTTTCAATTTTTTAAATTGTTTGTTCTCTTCTAGAAACTGGGTTTCTTCAAATGAAGGAAAAGGATGTAATATACCGTCACTGCTGTCTTCACCAAATGGGAAAGAACTCCCCCACTGTCAACAAGGAATAAGTCTCAATAACTCATTTTGTAAAAGTAAAAAGTTTAGAGTTAAGTATTTCTATTTCTACGGACAGTTGAACCCCACTGCCTCACTTTGTGAATTACAAAACAAATCACTCACTAATAATTTCTATTTACATGCTGACTTTCTTCTGAGATGCCAAAAAGATTTAATTTCTTTCTACTTCAGTTTTTTCGAAAGGTTAAAAAAGATTACAATGCCTGCCATCGCCCCATGATGTTGTGAATGAAAGCTTTTAAAGTACTTCCATCACTTCTGATAAATAATACTACATATAAAATACTATTATTAACTACACATTGATCACAAGATGCCTGTCATTAAAGAATAACTTTAAAACCTAGAAATCTTCACTGCAGTGCTGAACAGAAACAGTATTTGATTAGAAAGAAGGCATGCCTTTTGAAACTTCAGATCTGAAATGTCAGGTAGTTCTGGTGCGTTTATTTGGGACATAAGTGCAGGAAGGGAAAAGGTGCTTTCCACTTACCACCACTGAATTCTTCCTTGCACTGCCTATTCTATTTTTTCAATGCATTAAATTATTCTTTGGGTAAAGTGTCCATTTAAATGATTGCTATGTTTTAAACAATTTTGAAAATGTGATGAGATGGCTGTTCCTCATGTTGTCTAGGTGTCCCCAGCTGATTCTGATGGCTTAAGTGAACTCAGAGGTGGGGAGAGGCATTGTGGAAAATAACACCATTCACCCGAGACCACAAAGCTTACAGTCACCACTTTCCCTTCACCCCTTTTCTTAAATTAAATAATTTTTTGGTATATCCAGTATTCCCAATGAGGAAGAGCTTTCTTTCATTCAACAAATATTTATTGAAATACTCTATGAAACTTTCCTCTGGGGGCTACTAAAAATTCATCAGTTCACATGGTTACTCTTAACACGTACATCACGGCTCATTGAAGAGCATTTATTCTCATTTGCTTTTGTCCTTTGATTTTTGGAAATGTTTATAACCTCTAAGGCCTAACGACAGTGAAATAATTGTTTTTATTCATCAAAATTAAAATGTCTACTCTTGTTAAGAAGCTAATTTAGGCCAGGCTTTTTATCATTGTTTCAGATTTTTAAATTTTCTGCCACGTTGAAAAAAAGAAACTGTTTGCAAAAGGCGTAAGTAGAAGTTTCATTACCAAGTGATGTGGTGTTTAAACAAACCTTATATCTCACTGTAGCTGTAATGTGTGGCCATCCCACCTCCCCGATCTATAAATATCAAAAGAGTCTATTTATCTTGCTATTATTCCTTAAAACTCTCGGTTAAAATAATATTTGTGACTCTTTTATGACATTTGAATTGAATTCAGAGTTTTTGAGTCACACACATCTGATTATGGTAATTAGGACACACACACCTTTTATTTTGTTTTGGTGCTCATTTAATCTCCACCTGTATTTAAAGGTTGATTTTCTTCTCTACAGATTGAAGTGGAGGTCGTGGACTTTGAAATAGAGCAAGAAGAACTCCTCAGGCCGTGGTGCAGACTCTGCTGCTGCTTCTAATCACAAGCCTCTCTGTTTGTTGTGACTCGGCCAGGGAGGTGGAGAAGGCACAGGTTTGGTTACTGAGCAAGGTCAGGTTCTGTCCTCGCTGTGGCTGACCACGCTGTGTCTCTGGCTAACACTGCCGGCTACTAGCACTTGAACGCTTCTGTGGTAAGCGTTCATGGGTAGTTCAGAGGAGTTTAACAGGTATCTTCTCACTTCAGGTTTCCCTGATTTGGGGGATCCAGTCTTGCTAAACCTAATTCCTATATTTGCCCACGATTTCCCAGCCAGTGCTGCTGGCCAATCGTCCTTCCTACCAACTTTTTGAATAACAGGGGACCACAGTGACTGACCATGTTGATTCCACTGCATGTAGAAACAGAGTCTCACTTTATCACCCTCAGTAGAATGCCTTGGCGTCACAGCTCACAGCAACCTCCAACTCCTGGGCTTAGGTGATTCTCCTGAGTAGCTGGGGACCATGGGTGCCCACCACGATGCCCGGCTATTTTTCTGTTTTGCAGTTTGCCAGGGAGGGGTTCAAACCCACCACCCTCAGTATATGGGGCCAACACCCTCCTCACTGAGCCACAGGCACTGCCCACATTGAGTGGCTTTTGTTACGATCACGATCTACCTGGGTAATGGCTTCAAGAACACCATATTCTTGGAAATAAAAATTGATCTTTCAAATTTTTATGGAGCGCTAATCACGTGGAAGGGACTGCTGGAGTTGCTGGTTCAACAGCACAAACCATTTTCCCCTCAGGAAGGGAAAAGGTCCATAGGAAAACCAAAGAGGGCAAGCCTAAGAGTTTGGAAGTGGCTGGTGTGTTTAAGAGGTTGATGGTGGTGGTGGTGGTGCTGTTTTAACTAGGAATGTTGATGAAAGTCCTGCTGGGAAGAGATTATGGGAGTGGTGAACAAAAGAAGATAAAGAATTAATCTATCAGAATATTGAAGTGGAGGAGGGGAAAAGATTCCTGACAGAAAAACATGCACAAAGTTGCTGAGACAAGATGATTTGACTTGTCTAAGAAGCTTAATACAACATGGAAATGGTCCCTATTTGATTTTATCTGTTTGCTCCAATTCAAAAGTAAGGCGTTTAACCATTAGCATCACCCTGTTCCACAATATTTAGGCCATGTCAGTCTTAAACTGTTGTGGACATGTCTTAGCTCAGGTAAAAAAAAAAAAAAAAAAATATATATATATATATGTATAAATATCATAAACTGGCTTAACAAACAAAAAAAAATATTTATTTCTCACAGTTCTGCAGGCTGGAATGTCCGTACCTCAAGGTGACCACAGGTTTGGCACCAGCTGACCTCCTGTTCCCGGATTGTAGACAGATGCCCCTCCTCTGCATCCTCTCCCAGCTGAGACAGACAGCATCTCTCCTGTGCATTGATTTACTAGGACACTAATCCCATTCTTGATGGCTCCACCCTCATATCCTAATTACCTCCCAAAGATCCCACTTCCCAATACCATTGCTTTGGGGCTCAGGGTTTCAATATATGAATCTTGGGTAAACACAAATACTTAGTCCACAGCAGGACATAATGAAACTCCTTGAGCACCATCCTGAAGTCATTAACATTCATACCAAACCACATTGTGTAATAAACTGTTATTCCCAGTATGAAGAAACTCATATCATATTTTAAAAATATTTCTAATGCATCAGGCATGGTGGCTCACACCTGAAAGGAGGGTCACTATGGGAGGTTGAGGAGAATGGATTCCCTGAGCTCAGGAGTTCAAGACCAGCCTGATCAGTTTAGTTCCAGTCTCTAAAACTCACCAGGCACTGTGGCAGGCTCCTTTAGTCCCAGATACTTGGGAGGCTGAGGCAAGAGGATCACTTGAGCCCAGGGTTTGAGGTTGAGCTATGACACCATGGCACTCCACTGAGGGCACATTGTGAGACTCGGTCTAAAAATAAAATTAAATATTATTAGTATTTGAATTAAATATTATTATAATAATAATTCTAATGCATTAGCATTCTAATGCCAATATTGACTCCTAGATGAAAATCAAAAACCTTCATTAGAACTAGAGTATTTGTTTTATGAAGATGAGTAATTTGACCATTTCTTTCATCAAGTATTCATAACCGAATTTACTTTGAATTTCCTGGACATTGCCATAGGCCCAAAATCTTCACCAGCAAGTATTTGGCAATATTGACCTTTTATAGAGAACTTACCAATTTTAAGGCAGTGTAAAAGGCATGGTACTTATTATTTTCATCTTAATGTTAGTTTGGCTTTCCTCTCTTCTAAAGAGAGGAAAATGAGGTTTTGAATTATGACTTTCTTGCTGAAGGTCAAAATAGTTAGTAATGGGAAAAATTATAGTGTTTAAGAAGAGTCTTGGATGACATTGTACCCAATGGAGCACTTGTTTAAAGAATTGAAAAAGACCGAAAGGAAATTAAAGTGATGTTCCAAAAAATTAATTGAAGAAACAATTTGGATCACATAGGGTTAGAGGGCTTGCATCATTTAATTTTCAGGGTTTTTTTCCAATTGTTTTGATCTGTCTTTGGTTAAGTCTTGGAATAGAGATGGCAACAGAGCTGGCTAGAATTTGGCTTTGACATTAACAAGTCTTGAAACTTCAGACAACCTCTCTGAGGCTCACTCGGATTCACCATCTGTAAAATGGCAATAATTACAGCTATATTGTAGATGATTAAGGAATAAATGGAAAAATGCATAGACCTTACCAAGAACACATTAAGAATTCAGCAAAAGAGTAGATAATACTTCTCTTAGAAGAAATGAATGTAGAATTTCAATCAGATGCGGCTCTCTCTGAAGCCCAAGTATGAGCCATCACACACAGTGACACATTATTTTCCATGCAGTTCACAGAGATTTTTTGGTTTCATACACAGATGTCTGTTTTTGTACTGCGTCCATTCTTTATTTTTTTTATGTCTTTTACAGAAAAGCAAGGGATAGCAACTCCAAATAGGTGTTCCATTAAGAGACCAAGATTGTTTACTGCAGTGCCTTGAAAGAATTCTCTCTTTTCGTTTTTAATGTCTTGTGAAGAAAACATTCAAAAATCTATTCCCTTGGGCAGTTTCAATTTATCCAGATTTCTGGAGGCATTTTAAGGCGAAAACTTCAATACTGTGTATTTCCCCTAAAAGAAAGCAGTGAGGAGCAAGAAGGCTAGATTTTACCATTTGTACTTGCTAAGACACCTATGGAGAAATAATTCTCACCACTGTTGTATATAGCTTACAGTTTTTACAAATATAACTTCGGACAATGATTTTTTTTTTCTGGCCTATATTCATAACTTGGAGTTACATTTTGAGGCCACAGTAAGTATTTACAGGTTGTGGCAAAGGAGGGTGGAAATGGGGCAGATGACAGCCAAAGTCTGCTACTAGTCTTGTAAGGAGCTGTGCTATCCAAGGCCTTACCATCCAGGATTAAGCAAAAATAAAATATCCATATTTCATACCATGTTTTATAACAACAAAAAAAAATTTGGGAAAAAATCACTTGACTTATTTTGAGGGAGAATTACATAAAACCACATTCATAGCAAGTTTTTCACTCCTTTAAATGTCTTTCACAGTTTATAAACTTCTGGCACAGAAACAATAGAAACTTAGAATTAACTTCAGCTAAATATGTTGATTTTAAATATTTTCCACAGCATGACTATCTTTCACATTAAACTTAAGTAGTCTTCTAATATGCAATACAGATTAAATGGGTATTTTATTAAAATAAGTTAATTTTGTAAGTTCTAATTTCAGCTATGCATCCATTTAAAGTAATCAATGAAAAGGGCAAACTCAAGAGTTAGTATCTGTGGTTATGAGTTTTATATGTTTTTTGATGTGATTTCTTTCTTTCTTTTTTCATTTATATACTATAGAAAAATAGCAATCCACCAGAGACCTTAAAACAAATAGGAACAGTCTAAAACAGGACTTTTGGAAGCCTCAATGTGCTGTTGATTCAAATGAAGAAATTTGAAATAGAAGGAGATTTTTGTATTAAATTTCAAGATCTGGTTTTCTCATTCTTGTGTAATAAAAGAATATACCAAAAATAACAAATACAAATAAAAAATATTCAAATCTTATCAATAGAGAATGAAGAAGATGCTTGTTATTTTCAACAAATTACTGGGTAGTTAATTCTCAGTTACCTGTGAGAACTAACTGGTATACAGTTAAGCAAGCACTCAAACGCTTCTAGTGAGTTACCTGTGTCAGACGTTTGGACATGCACACCCATGTGTTTAAAAAATCAAATTCACCCTCCCCCATAACATTTTTCCTTTCCTTCCTCCCACCCCCCTCACTTTTGTTATACTTGCATATACTTGTGTTATACTTGAATATACTTGTGTTTTTCCTTCATAAGGGTGTGTAGGTGTTTATCTGTTGGTTTCATATTAGTATTAGTACAATAGATACTTGCTTTTCCATTCCTGTGATACTTTACTAAGAAAAATGTGCTTCAACTCCATCCAGGTTAATACAAGAGGTGTAAAGTCTAAAGTGCACCATGTAAGGGTATACAGCCCTGGGCGAAGGGCACAACTACAACTTGAACATTATAGCTAGAGAGAGAGTTGTAGAAAAGAAAACTATATAATCTAAACATTTGTACCCACATATAAATCTGAAATAAAAAAATGAAAAATAAAAGTTTAAATTTTAGTATTTTAAATTACATATTTATAAGAAATTATATGCATGGAGATGGCAGAGAAAGAAGATTAGGGTCTGAAATCAACAAAAAATACTCAGTGCCATAAACTAGTGTTTAAAACATATTCATATTTTATGTTGAGTAGAGACTTTTTCAAAGTTTTCACTTTTACGCTTGATTCTCTTATTTTGTTTCAGAATATTTGGGGAAAAATAACTAACGAGAGGCAATTTTAATATTAATAAAAACTTTTTTTTTTGGAGCCAGAGTCTCATGATATTGCCCTCAGTAGAGTGCTGTGGCATCACAGTGTACAGCAACCTTGAACTCTTGGGCTTAAGCAATTCTCTTGCCTCAACCTCCCATACTTAAAACATATTAGATAAAGTTATGATCATGTTGGAGAGAACTCTGAATACCAAAGGAACACAGTTTAAAATATTTGTTCTAGTGCAGGACTATCAAACTGTCAATGAAGGAGAGAGAGAGAGAGATAGCAAACAACAGAGACAGAGATACGTATTACAAAATACTTATCAGAAACTTAACAAGAATTGTAATTCCCTGACATTTACTTTATCTTTAAGCAAAATTAATCTCTGTTTGCCTTAGTTCAGTAGTTCTTACCTAGTATTATTTTGACCACCATGGGACACTTGGCAGTGAGTGGAGACATATTTTTTTCCTCAAAACTGTAAGGGTATGGTGCTATAGGTACGGTGAATAAATTATTTATATGCTATTAAACATCCTGCAATACTCAGGATAGCTTCCACAATTAGGAATCTTCTATCCAAAATGTCAATGATCCCAAGGCTTAGAAACCCAGCATGAGGACACCAATGTTAAGTTAAAAATTTATATGTCATTGTTATTCCCCACTGGGAACCATATAGAACAATCTTATTTTAATACACATTATGTAAATAGGAACTTGAAATAATACTAAAAACTACACATAATATTTGAGAACTAAATGTCTTAAAATGACAGAAAGTAGCAGATGTTTCAAAGTTTTTAAGAGAGCTTGGAATAACTTCCACACAGGCATTGTTTCTAATGGTAATGCTGTGGTTTGAGAGACAGAAAAAAAATAACACATAACGCTCCTGTCCTTCCATAATATTTGTCATTTTGCATGACAACTGAGATGCAGTTTCCAGGAGCTCTGCCCTAAAGCAAGGTTGTGAACCTCCACACACTCCAGCATTTTGTATTTCCAGAGGGTATGACTTGGGTATTATATCAACAACATCATTTACTCTGATTATTTTCACCTTAAAAAATTATCTAGATTGAGCAGTGCCTGTGGCTCAAAGGAGTAAGACGCCGGCCCCATATGCTGAAGGTGGGAGATTCAAACCCAGCTTTGTCAAAAGAAAAAAACAAAAATTATCTAGATTATCTGAAAAAGGTCTTCTGGGACATTGGATTTTGTAAGTCATTTCTTCAAGGATGCATTTCTTGTTGTAAATTATAACTCTCAAAATATCATCCATTTAATAACTAGCAGGGCCTTTGACTTTTATTTTTTAAGAAAGAACACTAACACAAACATTCTGTTAAGTGTAGTTCTGTATGATGAGGGCTGTAGTTTACTTGATTACAAAGCTTTGAAAATGCATATGCTATGTTACCTTAACAGCAATTCATAAGAGAGGGTTTTCAGCCATCACTGAGCTATGGCAGACTGGAGTTGAAATTCACGAGTTAATGGCATGCCCTTCTCTGACAGCACACTTGAGATTTTCACACTCTAACTAACACTTTGCCTCATTCAACAACTGAACTGTTGACAGGGGCACTTAAGCTAGTCAGAATGGCAAAAAAGAAAAAAAAAAAACCAAGTACATCAAAAGTTAGTGAATAAGAAGGGAAAATAATAAAATCAGAGAAAACAATGAAGAATTCTTAACTTTCACCCTGAGTCTATATTTATCCTTTAAGGTAAGATGAGATTCTTGTATGCGGCAGATATCTGGTCTGAGGTTTTGTATCCAGTCAACCAGCCTGTGCCTCTTTAGAGGACAATTTATGCTGTTCACATTAATTGAGAGTATTTATAAGCCTGGTAGTATTTTGGATGTCAAGTTTTTCAAAATGTAAATGTCTTAACACAATAATTAAGTAAACAAGGTGAAGGCTATATTAACTTGCTTGATGTAAGCATTCCAAATTGTATATTAAAAAAAATCAGCACATTGTACCCCATAAAGGCATCAATGTATACATGATCTATGTATTTATGACTTAATAAAAAAAATTAAAAAAATAATTCTTAACTTTTTCTTTTGCTAGAATCAAACATCCCAGTTGAGTTTTTCTGTATCAATTACCTTATATATTATATACAATGTATTTTTCCCTAAAGTATTTATTGTAAGCTAGTCAAATAGAAAAGTTGATTCTTCACACCAAATGTTATTTTAAAGGAAGAAAGTCTCTGAAGTCTTATACTCATTATTTTAATATTTCAATGTATTGTAATTGATTGAGTTTGTTAGAAGTATTTGATATGACAATAATGATTTTTGTGACAACAGCAAGAACAATTTTTTTATAAACATTAAAGATGTGGCCAGTACAATTTACAGAGCCATTCTCTGGAAAATGGAACAGGCTTCCAGGTAGATTTGTGTGCATTAGTTAATAAGTTCTATTTTAAAACCAGAAAGTCATTTCACTTGTCTCAATCCTACAATCTGTGTTCTAAGCCCAAATCCTTTTGTGGTCATGTGCTTTCAAACAGTCTAGCACATTAAAAAACAAATCCATGTTGAAAAGATTTATGCTTCAGCTGTTGAAGTTTGGTCCCTACCTGACTACCTATACCTCCCTCCACAAAGGCAGATGGAGACTTGAGATCTCAACTGACTAGCACGAGCAGATGGAATATTTTAACATAACATGTATTATTAACATGTTTGTTTCAAAAAGAATATCTAAAACATCTCTGAAAGTAATTTTATGAAAAATCTGAAGAACATCTATCTGTGGTCATATTTTAATTAAGAATTAATATATTTAACCCTTTCTTAGTAAATCATTCTGTGAAAAAATAGCATATTGAAAAATATAAACCACATATAAGCCAAAAGAAAAAATGAATTATACCTTATTTTCAATTACAGAAATATATATTTAAGATAACCACAAAGTGGACAACACACATGGAATGGAAAGATTATATAAGAATAAATTCTTGACCATGAGCTTATGTGTGGCTGAGGCCATCTTACTTTACCACTAAGACTTTGATTTTTCTTGTCTAGAGCACATGTTCTGTATTCTTCAGAAATGACTGCCTGTGTAAAGGCATTTTATTCTACAAAACTACCATTATGTCATCCCTATTTAACTTTGAGGTGAAATATTACAGTGATTAAAATAATGAACATAACATGCATTTTTGTCTTATTTCCACTGTAACATGAGAATAAGTCTTTTTATCAATAACATTACACTTAGAGCATTTGGAACCCAGATTTATTGATAAATTAAATGACATAATGGTGTAAACAATTTAACACTTTTCTGGCAAATAAAAGGTTCAGCAAATTACAGTTATTGCATTGGTTTGCAATCATTAATAAATCTAGAGTTTAATGGTATTAAATGGTATTAAACAAGAATTGTAGAAATATGATAAACTTCATTTTTTTGTGTGTGTGGGGGCTCTCAACAGGAAAATGGAAGTCTCTGTCCCCAAACAAACCAGCAATTGCTACCAAAAGAAAACTATAAAGAGACAGTAAAATCACCAAAAACAACATAAAACCTTTTATTTAATTAATTCATTCATTTTTTGAGACTGAGTCTCACTATGTCACCCTTAGTAGAGTACCATGGCATCACAGCTCACAGCTACCTCAAACTCTCAGGCTCAAGAGATTCTCTTTCCTCAGCCTCACCGTAGCTGGGACTACACACACCTGCCACAAGGCCCATCTATTTTTTTGTTATTGTTGTTTGGCAAGCCCTGGCCAAGTTTGAACCCACCAGCCCTGGGTGCTTGTGGCCAGCACCCTAACCACGGAGCAATGGGCACTGAGACAACATAAAATCTTTTATAGCATTCAAAGAAGGAAATGGATTTTCTGCTGAAAAATGCAGATAAGGTCCCCTCTATTTAGTAAGAAATAAGTGTTACACAGACATTCCAAATACTCAATGGAAAGATGTAGAATTAATGATAATCACTTTCCATCTCTAGGAAATTACCTATTCTATATATTTCGTATAAGCTGAATCATATAACATTAGTATTTTGTGTCTGGCTTATTGTTTTTAAACTAAAGCCATGTTTCATTTTATTCCTTCTTTATTGATGGCTAATGCTTCCTTGTGTGTATACACACTGCATTTTGTTTATCTAGTCGTTTGTCGATGTCCCCTTAGATTATTTCCACTTTTGGATATTGTGAATAATGGGGCAATGAGTATTGCTGTGCAAGTATTTTGTTTGAGTCTCTGTATTCTATTCTTTTGTGTATGGACCTAAAATTGGAATTATTGGGTCATATTGTAAGGCAAATTATCATTTTGAGGACTTGCTAAAAACAGGCAAGGTATCATTCACATAATCACCAGCAATACCTTAGGATTCCAGTTTTTCCACATCTTTGCCAACATTTATTTCCCTTTTTTAATTTATCTTTTTGTTAATTTAATAATTTTTTTATCAAGCTTTTATATATTCACAAGTACACATGGCTGCTATGCCTGCTGTGAAAGAAGTATTTGATTGCATCTCTGCCTACAAGGAGCTTTCCTTTT
This sequence comes from Arctocebus calabarensis, assembly GCA_963573935.1. NCBI lineage: Eukaryota > Metazoa > Chordata > Mammalia > Primates > Lorisidae > Arctocebus > Arctocebus calabarensis. Next base: position 32,684 of record CAUYON010027939.1, read on the forward strand.
GATTTTGTGGTAAGACATTTTAAAACCATTACCTTTCAACAGGTGTAAAGTGGTACATTATGGTGGTATTGATTTCCATTTGCTTAACAACTAATGTTATTTAGCACATTTTCATGTGTTTATTGGTGATGAATACCTTCTCCTTTAAAGAAATATCTGTATAAATCCTTTGTCCATTTTCAAATTGGGTTGTTTTCTTCTTATTGCTGAGTTGTTAGAATGCTTTATATATTTGAGATATTAAACACTCACAAGATATGTTATTTAAAAACTTTTCTCCCTATTTGTAAGTTGTCTTTCCATCCTCTTGAATATATAGTTGGATGCATAAATAGTTTTTGATTTTGAGGAAGTCCAATTTATCTTTCAGAAAAATTAGACTAATAAAAAGTAATTATCATTGAAATAAATATTTCTTGTCAAAATAGAGGAGAACACATATTCCAGGAACACATTAATAAAAAACATTGAATTTTATTAAATATCATACTTTAAAAAAATTATACCATTTTCTGGTTCTAGCTAATTTGACAATGATGAATATCATTTTTGTAAAGAGAAGTTTAACTTTCTAGCAAAGTACTAACTTTGAGATGGTATCAAAAATAAATCTATTGGTTGTTTTGTTTCTTAATTTAGAATAGTCAGGTCAAGCAATACCAAATGGTGCCATAAAAATTTCAATCCTTTATTAGTGTGATTTTTTCATTTTTAAAAATGACCTAGCAGATCTGAATAATCCCATTCCTCCTTGGCAGATATAAATAAAAGTTTAATTTGTATTTGTATCAAAGGACACTTCAAGTGGAAAGAGGTTTCTTCCTGTATACAATCCTGCCTGTGGTAGAACAGCTCTTTCTTTCTTTTCTTAATTTGAAGCAGATTGAGTGGGCAAGTTGGTTCTGTTCCTTACAGCAATATTAAATAGCAAAATCTTTTGGACAAATATTTCTTGTAATAAATTTTATATATTTTTTGACAAAATTATGACATTTATTTTTCAAGAAATTACTCGGGATTTGAGGAATACTTAAAGACTGATACAGAATATTTGAGTCACCATTAAATTTCTTATATTTTTCCAAGAAATTAGAAAATATCATTAAATTACAGAAACAAACATTTATAAGAAAAAATTAAATTTTTGCTTATCATTGAAGTCTGAAAAAAGATTCAAGAAATGTTAGCTTTCTAATTACATAATGTTTGTAATTAAACTTAGAGATACTAAAACTTCTTTGTTTATCATACAGAAGGGGCTTTTATAATTGATATTAATACTCTTAGTTTTTAACACTGAGAATAAGAAATTATATTCTGTCTTCTTAAAGAAATGATTTGGAATAAAAATTTGTTGAATTTCTTGTGTTCAGTAGTTTTTATTTTTCTTGTTCTTTTTTTATTTCTAAAATGAGTTTATTTTCCTTTTAAGTGAAAATTGAATGATAAATATAATCAAGACGCACATAAAAACCAGTGTGAATAGTATGGAGTATACAAAAGAAATCAATGATTGTTAATTTTTTTTTTTTTATTATTCTGACTATTTTATATTTGCTTCCTGTCTAGCAAGTAGATTCTTTTTTTTTTTTTTTAACATAATGGATATTTTTGAACAGAAAGCATCTGCTTGATTTGGCATGAACTAATAATGAATCAATATGCTTTTTTTACATTTATTGTGCCATAATCTAATGACAAAATTACACAACACCATTTCTTATGTGCTCCAAAATAGAAAAAAGTAAACCTCTCTTTAGTTTATTGTCTGGCCAATTGCAACAATAAAAATAGAGTTATAATAAGTAGTTTAGTTAAAGGATTTAGGATTGATCTTAGCTGTTACAAAATGCCTTGCAATAATTTCTAGAGAAAAACATGAGTGTTTCACACCATTTCTCTGTCTCCTTCAGGCACACATGTGCACACAGACACATAAAGCTAGTAGATCAAGATATATATCTATGCATATAATACTTAATCTAACTTGTATACTCATGGATGAATCCCTTTGTGAAGTTTATGGTTACATAACATTATTCATGTGAACTTTTACCACACCAATTCTGGAGTATTAAAATCACCAGTAAGTACAGATATCTGAACACAGATTAAATTGAAATGTAGCAATATTGTAAATATTTACATGCATTCATGGTTAAGTCTACAATTAATAGTACTGTGTGTTATTTGCACAAGGAAAGATCTAGAAGGATCCCCAATGATGCTCAAGCAGTAATGTGCATTAATCAGAAGTGTCTGAGAGCTAATAATGGTAACCCCTTTGAGCAACTCTTGCAATTAGAGAAGTCAAACGTGACTTGTATCTTTAGTTATTGATATATATTGAATATTACAGTTTTAATACAATTTTTTTCCTTTCTTGCAATGCATGTACATTCTTGGGTGGCCTCTGTATATATCTCTAAATACAGTTTGTTTTACCTTTAGAAATAAAAAGAAAAAATTCCATGGGCTCCTTTATCAATGAGAGTATAAACTACAAATTAGTATCCCAAATCTAAAATGATTGACAACCACTCAGTTTTGGTCTAAGTTCAATACCAAATTGAGGGAATGGAAGATGTGAGTAAGGAGTGACTAAACCTTCCATCTTCTTTCAAATTAACTTTATTCTTTAGCATGTACTGCTAAGAAATAGATCTCTCAAACTGCATTGATTAAAATAATCCCAAAGTGTAAATGAAAAGGATTTTGGATTATTGCTGAAAAGTGATCCATAAATAGATATATCACATTATAACCCTTGGAATCTCTTATTATTACTTTATATTGCAAAAGAGTGAATCTCATATTACATAGCAAAATATATAATTAAGGAAGGGTTTTGAGAAGAGCCATTTATCCTGGATAATCTAGGTGGGATTTAAATTGGCAATCATACGTGCCAATATAAAAAAGAGGTTGAGAATGTTTAAGAAAGAGAAGAGGGGTCAGTGTGAAGTGACGGACTTGGAGACTGAGTGAGTGGCCCCAAAATAAGGAGCACCAGAAGCTGGATATGGGAGAATTTGATTTCTAGGTGTTTCTGGAAAGAACTAGCCATGCTAATGCACATTGAGTCCACATTTCTGGCCTTCAGAACTGAGAAAAAAATTAATTTCTGTTATTTTAAGCTACCAAGTTTTGGTAACATTTTTAATGTTTATTATTTTTAGGTCCCTGTATGCATCATGGGTAGCAGTTCTGATAAGCCTATCAGTGGTTCTCAACCTTTCTAATGTGGCAGAAATACATTACATTTAATGCATTAAATGTATTTAATACATTTCCTGTGGGCCATTTCCTGTCTCAACCTCTCAGCAGGTTGAGAGCCGCTGCTTAAATGTTAAGGGTTGACTCTGGATGAACTCGAACTTTATATTACACATCACTACAATTTTCCTTTCATAGAAAATTAATATGCAAGCATCTCCACAGCTTTATTTATAGGTAACATTTACATTTGGAATAAAGTATCCTACTCTAACTGATAATATCTAATAATACACTTGCTATGGTATTCATTTTTCTGTTGTGTACTCTTTTCATAAAAATCATTTCTAAAAATTTTTACATTTGTATTTATCTTTTTTTTTTTTGAGACAGAGCCTCAAGCTGTTACCCTGGATAGAGTGCTGTGGCATCACAGCTCACAGCAACCTCCAATTCCTGGGCTCAAGTGAGTCTCCTGATTCCACCTCCCAAGTAGCTGGGACTACAGGCGCCCGCCACAACACCCGGCCATTTTTTGGTTGCAGCCGTCATTGTTGTTTGGTGGGCCCGGGCTAGATTCGAACCCACCAGCTCAGGTATAAGTGACTGGCACCTTAGTCTGTTGAGCCACAGGCGCCGAGCCTATTTTTTTTTTTTTTTTGATAAATTTATTGCAATGTGGTGAAGGCAGGGTTCTTAGCATATCCATCACTGAAATAATGGAATGTTCTGTAAATATGTTGCATTACAAGAAATTTACAATGAAAGTTACTAAAATTGGTGGGCAATTATTAGAAAAATACGCATAGATGTAATAAAACATCTGGTAAAAGGACATCAAAGAACTTGACCAGCCAGATCCTGGTGGAGGTTACAACCCTGAAGTCCAGGGTAGAGGTTCATTTTGTACATGATCAAAGCTGTGGTTCTGGCTTAGTGATTTGATTGACTTGTCTCTTCCTAGTTTCTTTCCCTTTGAGATTTCATTATCTTATAGTTGCATTTAAATTCCCCTAAAAGTGTAATTTTATAATATAGTCAACATTTTCTTTAGTTATATAACAGCTTTCCCATCTACTCTGTATAAACATCCTGAATTCACAGGCTGTTACAAATTGTGATCATTATTGCAATGATCAATTATTAAAAAATAATGATAGGTACATAGAATTATTTCTAAAGTTTAATAATTTAATTAATATGTTGCCAAATTGTTTAGGCTAATGCTACCATGATAGTTTGATGCTGTTATTATAAAATATGAAAACACCACTTTAACTGTGTCCTAAACAAACTTTGTTGGCAAATTAAAGAAATGTAGTTCATTACCTTTTAAAGATTGATATTGTAGTATAAATATTTCTGCCATTTATCAATAGTATAAAAAGTAAAACAAACAGAGGGAAGATTGAAGATATTTTGTAGTGAGGGTATACTTTTGAAAATTTCAAATCCCTTCCAGTTAACACAGTGTCCAGCTATTTCTAGACTGTTGGAATCTTTTTGTTATTAGCCTGAGCTAAAAGTTAAAAGCTGATAATGGGCATTATCTAAGTACATGAAGGGAAAACTTGACAAGAGTTTTTGTACACATGTTTTTTTTATAAAGGACCATATATTGAAACCAGAGAGTGTAAAGTTTAAGAAAAAAGGGAATATTAACTTATGTAAAACTTAGCAACACAATAAAACTTGTTATTCTTAAGATTTCTTTAGTAATAAAATACTAAAGCAGACTTTTTCTCTAGGTTGACATAAAGGATAGAATGATTATTTAACAGCTTGTATTTTGATTGACAAATTAAATTAAAAAATCTGTCTAGCCCAAACCCTATGCCTGACACAGCATGACTAAACCTAAATGAACATGAACAAGTCTATTCATTTTTTTTTAAGTGCAGTTTACTCTTAGGGCACCATTAGGTGTCAAGTTTAATGCTACTAACTGCTCTACCAACAATGGTCTGAGTCTAGTGAGAGTGATTTCAAAAGAAAAAAAAAAAAGAAAATGAAAACAAATAAAATGTAAAAAAGAAGAAGTGAGAAAAAAAAACCAAACAAGAATTATCTATAAATCTATGTAGAAAGACATAAAGGCCAGAAAATCCCCTAGGTCAGTCCAGAGGACAATAGACCAAGGGCACGTTGTTTGCTCCTGATGTACTGAGATTACCAATTTGTGTCGTCCAGGCTTTGTCTGGAGTGAGCACAGGACGCAGTGTAGAACATGCCCTTGGGTACCTCACTGCTAGTCTTGAATCCTGCCTCAGCTATCTCTATGAATTGTCTTTGGACAACTGTTTAAACAGTAAGTAATCAGTTATTTTTACTTTTTAAAGTAAACAGTCCTTCATTAAACCTGTAAAGTAAAAGTAATAACAACTCTTATGTCACAGAGTTATTTAGAAAATTAAATGGCATAATGCATATTGAAAACAGTACTTGGGACATGGTAAATCATTTTGAGGGGACTTTTGTTTTGTTTTGTTTGTTTGTTTGTTTGTTTTTTAGACAGAGTTTCACTTTGTGGCCCTTGGCGTCATAGCTCCCAGCAACCTCAAACTCTTGGGCTCGAGTGATCCTCTTGCCTCCGCCTCCCAAGTAGCTGGGACTATAGGCGCCCCACCACAAAGCCGGGGTATTTTTAAAGATGAGGTCTGACTCTTGCTCAGGCTGATTTCTATCTCCTGACCTCAAGCGATCCACCCACCTCAGCCTCCAAGAATGCTAGACTCACAGGTGTGAGTCCCCATGCTCAGCCTTGTAAGCCCTTGCTGTAAATAGTGCTTATAAGAAATCAGCTCTGAGACAGACATTAACAGGTAGGAAATGTTGTTAGGATAAGCATTTATGGGGAAGTGAAAGAAGCCTGGTAGTCGGAAAAGCATGTTCCTGTAATGGGAGTTGGTATTTGCACCCCAATATCAGTTGATGGTCTGAAGTCACCAACAATTCCCAGAGGGGTACTTTAACTGAGGGGTGATACCAGCAACATTCTCAGCAGCTGGACATTCCATACTCAACCCACAAAAGGATTCAATGAATGTTAATTATTTCGCATTAAGTATTGCTATTTTACTCTCAGGTCAAGTGTTCTTCAATTAGGTACGAGTTAAAATGCTGCTAGAAATGCAGGAGTGATCAAACTTTAGCAACACTACCAGCATCCAGAAATGTGCAGAAGAAGCCCCGAAAACACTGATCCACTTGGACTCAACAAGTACATGTATAAGAATGTTTCCTAAGGAAATAATAGTGATGCATAAAAATCTTTAACTCTGAGTTTACTTAGTAAAGTATTATGGTAGAAACAAACACTGAAGCAAGTTAAATGTACAGCAGCAGGGAATGAATAAATAGTACATTCATTATTCAATCTCCTATGACAAACAAGCTATGCTTCAGTCATTAAGATAATACTCATAAAAAGAGTTTATTGACTTAAGAACAGGTCGGTTTATGGCATATAAAACAGGAAAATAAAAAAGCAAGTTAGATCAGATAGAAAGATTATATACTGTGTGGGGTTAGAAATCCTCACATGTATGTCTCACGTAAGTCTCATCTTAGTGAGCCATTAATGGGTTAAATTGGCTTCTGCCTTCACAGAAAAAACAACAGGTTTGGGCTACCCTGAGGCAAACACAAAGACTGTTTTCTGGTCATCCAGAAACAGATACTTTGAAGTTTTTGTATCCATTGGTTCCAAGGAGTTAGAAGCTTAAAAGCTTTTTGCCTGGAGACACGGTCCAGAGGTTGACAAAATGTTTTACATGACTAAACCTAAATGTTTTACATGACTAAGCCTAAAAATATTTGTAAATGTTTTACATTTTGTCAAAAGCCTAAAGATCTCAGCACTGTGGAGAAACAGAGTCATAACCCCATTTAAAGTTAACTTGGTGAGCGCAGGAGGAGTTTCAGAAAGCAGTTCGCTGTAGCTCTGCCTCTCTTATTTGTATGTAGATTTCTTACATAAAAGCTGAGGCTCATTTACAAGGAGTTAAGGTAAAAGAGCACTGTGCTGGTTTGCAGACGTGATGTCTGCCACTTAGGTTTAGAGTTAGATAGAGGAAGTTAGATAATGGTGAATATTGTAAATCATAGATTAAGTGTACACCTGACTGCAATGTATATAAAGTGGTCAGAAATAAATTTAATTTGCTACACGCCACAACAGAGCTTGTAGCCTGCTTCTTGCATCCCCTTCTTAGCATTGCAGAGCAAATTTACACCTGAAGCAAAGCTGCAACCCCTTGTGTCTTCGTGTCTTTGTGTCTCCGCGTCTCTGGTCACGCAACATACTGTATAATAATTTTTTTCATACACACACAAACGTTTATTCCACATTTTCAATGATGGATATATCTGAAAGCTAGGGTAATGGGAAACTGTATTTTGTTTTATTTGTATTATATTTTTCCTTCCCTGCATTAATAAACACCGTATTCATAGGATAGACTGTTTATAATGGATATATAATATATATGTATTTATAGAACAATGGTAAAAGGAAAACACAGGTACTCCCAACCAACAAAATAAAAATTATATCATATCTTGTGTATCACATATTAATACAATGCCATACTAGAAAAATAGCGATCTTAGTAGAAAATAAGCTGTATATTTTTATCAAAATAAGAAATATAAATGCAGTAGAATAAAAAAAAATTTCAGGGTAAGCTTTTAAATCAGTCCACAGGTAATTAGATGAAGTCACATTTAACTAAGTTTACAGAGTTTGAACTAGTTGAACTGAGAGGCAGTGTAGTCTGCTAAAGAATGTAAACTTTGAGGTTTCATCAAAACTGACAGCTGACTTTGAGTTCTAGTTTCATCTAGAGATGATACCTAGCAAACAGGACGTTGTTTTATTTTACATCTTGCCATTAAGTAACTTATTTTTTGTAATTTATGGTAGTTTTTCAGTCTAAGAATTAGACTTTACATTCATATTTATTATTGTCTTACTAGTTTCAGCAGCCAGCTCTTAAGACAATGGGTTTTTATAATATTTCATGCAGCATGTTAGCTAATTTTCTGAGCTTTTTTTTCCCCTTAATTTTTAGAATGAAGTAAAGACAAAAGGTAAAGAGTCTTGGGGATGTGGAGAGAATGTCTCCCACATCTTCCTTTCAGGACCTAAGTAAGCTCTCAACCCCCATGCTCTGAGCTTCCAAGAGTTGTAAGTGAAGGCACAGCCTGCTTCTGTTAGGTATTTTCTCAATATGCTCCTTCCTAGAGAAATTTCTCTAACTTTTAAACTCAAAATTGAAATCTCCTATCCTTGAGATTTCCTTTCTTTGCTTTATTTTTCTCTAGATATATCACCACCTTCCCCCCACCCCCCCATCTGCCTCTGAAATGTACACTGTGACGCTGAAGATGTTTGTTAATTTAACTCAGTTCTGTATTTGCAGGAGGTTTAGAAGTGTATTATGTGAAGCAAATGCTCAATAAATACGTACATTAAAATGAATGAATTAAAAGAAAAAAAAAACACTAATTAGGCAAAGAGACGTTAGTGACCAGACCACTTATTAAAGGAAATGCATCCAGTGGCATTTGTCAGTGGTACATTTTGTGTGCACATTTATAGAGAAATAGTTGCTCAACTATTATTTATTTATTTATTCATTTAGTTCAGACAGCATTTAGGTATTAAAGACACAACAAAGTACAAAAAGGTAAAGTCCATTTTCACATAGTGATTACATTTTACATCCCTTTTCAACACTGTGACAATAGCATTGTGCTATCTGAACAGAGGTTGGAGGTAGGAATAATGTACTTTTTATACCGATGTCATTACAAAAAGTTCTGTTTTGCAGCATATTTTTCTTTTAAAATATTTCTTCTTGGAGGTAGGTTTGGTCCATATGTCTTTTTTTTTTTTTTTTTTTTGTAGAGACAGAGTCTCACTTTATTGCCCTTGGTAGAGTGCCATGGTGTCACACAGCTCACAGCAACCTCCAACTCCTGGGCTTAGGTGATTCTCTTGCCTCAGCTTCCCGAGTAGCTGGAACTACAGGCACCCGCCACAACACCCGGCTATTTTTTTGCTTTTGCAGTTTAGCCAAGGCTGGGTTTGAACCTACCACCTTCGGTATATGGGGCTGGTGCCCTACTCGCTAAGCCACGGGGGCCACCCTGGTCCTTATGTCTTATACAGTAAGTATAATACTTAGTGTGTATGTATCACTATATTATCTCAAAATAAGTGTTAAATGCAAGAATGTAGAGGACTATGCATGCTAATGAAATGAACATTTCAGGGCAACATTAAAAAATATCAGTTTTAGCTAGAAATATTCATATTTGCATATACTCAGCATAATAGCTAAATTTAAAAATGTCTTGCATTTTTCACCCCATTTAACAATTTCTCCTATTTTTAAAAGGTAGTGTGGTGAATTAATGTGGGAATATTTGCATTATCTTATAAATAACATATACATGGTTAAACACAGGCAGGAGCCAGGTTCTTTAAGAATTTTGAACATGTCTGTTAATCATTACATTATTTATCTTTTCATGCACTTGCTGCAAATGCTTTTGCCTGTATAAAATGGCTACTATGAAGATACATAGTGAATTCTTGCTGTCTAAAATAAAATTTGTGCATTTTCTTAACATTTTTTATTAGTATACTTTATAATACATCCTAAAAGATTCAAGAAAACTATATATTTTTAAGAATGCATTTTCATTTAATTTTAATATATTTAAGAAAATATATGTATAACCTGATATATATATATATATGTATATATGTATTATATGGATATATTTTTGTGTACACATAGACTTCAGAGTTGCTGAGTTTAAAATGGTGTAGAAACATGTGATAGATATGAAATAAAGAATTATAGTAGACAAAATAATGAATATTAGAATATTTGGTCTTAGAGGGACACATATGAGGGGTTTGGATTTAATTTTGTGGTAATATGCAAAGGCAGAAATTATGAATAATATCATAGAAAATAATTCCATGTCTATAACATTACTAAAGTTGTTGCATAATACTAATAATATATATAAAGGAAACTTACAATTTAAGTAGACGAGGCTAACACTAATAATTCTAGAAAATGAGAATACAGAACAAGTCATCAGTGGATCAATGGATAATGTGCGTGGCCAGAAATGCTATTGGTATTTACAAAGTTGATAGTTGTTTCTTATGGTTCCAGGGAATGACTGAAGCTGGTATACCAAGAGCAGCACACAGTATACTGTGAATAATATGGGCACGTAGTTGACAAAAAGATGTATGTTCAGTCTCTGAATGTGAATCTCAGCTTTGAACAAGGCAGCTAAAATCACTGCTGTGGAACAGTGGTAGTAACAGCACAAACCTTACAGGTGTTCTGTGATAGTAAGTGAAATAATGCGCACGAATGTACTAGCCTCGAACTTGCAAAGGTTAAACACTTATGTAAATTATTACTATAATTGATACTATTACTATCCATTGGAGGATAAGGATCCCATTTTCTGCCTCTAAGGTGGGAGAACAAAGAGCCCCGTGTTCTATCTATGCTGATTCTCCAAGTCCCTCACTTAGACTAACATACTCCAGCCGCACACGACAGCAACTGGCTGGATAATGTTCCCTTATTGACTGCCTTCCATTTCTGCCTCTCTTCTTATTCCCTACTGTTGTTTCATCGATCACTTCCCAAATATTGCACTCAAATCTTTGCTTTAAAAACTTCTGTGTATAACAGCTAAGACAGGCTAGAAATATTGCTTTAATCAATGCCATCTACCAGAGAATGTTGGATTGGATTCAATGTACAAGGAGCATTTTGAAAACAGGGTGATGTGATATGAGTGTCTTTGGTAAAATGTCCATCTAGAGGCAGACTTCTGATAGAAAAAGGAAGAACAATTAGGAACTTATTGCAATTGATTAAAAGTAGAGTGACACAGATTCGCCCGACCTACAGCAGCAAACAAATAGCAAATAATCCACAAGATTGCAGTAGGTTAATAAGATGAAGGGTTTGGCAAAGTTGCCAATTACAATAAACTGCTTATTAAAAATTATGTTAAATTACTCTGTAGCCAATAAGAATAAACTGCTTATTAACATATGTTTTTAAAAATCACATAAAAAAGCAAAGAATCTTCTGTTGTGGTGACTTCTAAGAGATGTGATTTCTTATTTATTCTGAGGAAAATGTAAAGAAATTTTCTACTGAGATAGAAAATGGAAGTAAGAAAGAAAAAACATATAATTTTTCAAAATTATATAAAAGATCAGGAAATTAGTGGGTGTAGAACTTGTCAGTCACATGTAGTGACAGAATCACTTTAACTTTATTTTGTGAAATCATTTGAGTTTGTGAAGTCTTCCTTTACTCAATAACTACTTGTCTGCTCTTTTGAGCAAACATTTTCTAATTTTTCTGTTTCTGAGTTGGTAGGCCTTGGTACTAAGACACTGAAAAGCTCAATATGTTTGTAACTATAATTACATCGAAATGAGAAAGAAAGAGAAAATAAATGCTGTGATAGGTGAAGACTGGCCCATATATCTGATTTTGGCAGAATCAGTACTCAACTTTACAATAAAACAAATGGAAGAGAGAAAATGTGTCATTGTTACCTGTCTTGATTGGCAGACGTAGAAGGAAGTGAATTCCATGAAGTTCATTCAAACGTGGCAGATATTTCATGGACATACTAGAAGCTATAAAAATTGCCACCAGAAACTTTGAGTAAATTGGTATGCCATCAGTTCATTAATTAGTATGGTCTGGAGTAAAAGAAAAATCATTAGACTTAAAGATACTAATGGCTTGAGAAAAGATTTTTAGCAAAAAGTATTAACTGATTGGTGATATGTTAGGAAGGTCCAATTCCTTCTCTCTGCTTCCCTATTCCTTTCCTTTTCATTAATGTCTCTTTCTATTTTTTTCTTTCCCTGGGTGAATTCCTATCCATTCATCAAGGTTCATTTCAAATTTTAGCATCTTGGGCAGCCTCTCCTACTTTCAATTCTAACTTGCATTAACATTTTTCCTTTCCTGCCACCCCAAATCCTTCACATTTACTCATTTTAGAGTTCTTAACAAGAAATGTGTTTTGGAGGGATTAGTCTTGTATAAATGTGGCATGTTCATTGGACCAGAGTAGTGAGCTGGAAAGTCAGGAATACCAGTGAAGAATCTGAATGCATAATTCAAGGGAGAAATGATGAAGTCGTAAAGTGCTACAGTGGAGACAAAAAGGGCAGACAACATTGCAAATATTTGGTATATATAAAATAGAACACATTATACACGAAAGGAAGGAAGGAAGGAAGGAAGGAAGGAAGGAAGGAAGGAAGGCCTAATAAACTAACAAAAAACTTACTTCATGAGACTAGAAAAAAAAAGTGGAATAATTTGGGTCAATATGTAATTTATCATTCCATTCTGGAAACATTTTAGATTGAGAGGTGATGTTACTAATAATTATATTAGAGTAAGAAAAGCTGCTACGCCGAGCAGACTCAGGAACACCAGAGCATTTGGTTGTCCCAAGTACAGATGAGTAAGTGCTAAATTGTAAGCTGAAACGTATAAACTCTCAACTAAACACAGGACTACTCACTTGGGAAAGCTCTGGAAATCTAACAAAATGGTTCGGAACTTAGTTTAGTTTTGTATATATTTGTCTGAATATATTGATGTCCGAGGGGAGAACTTAAAATTACGATCATCGTAGCTAATCGCCTTAGATTGTATGCAAACGAAGAAGATAGAAGCTCTGATTCTTCCAACACCAACAAATTGAATAAGGAAAACAAACTGCATCCAAATAAACCAGGTGCTCTCTAGGACCAGAGGACAAGGCCACAGGAGAGGATGCTCCAAAATAACCCTCCAAAGGCCTGATTCAGCCCCAAAGCTTCAACATCATACTTTTACTAACACCTTTCCAATTTGTCTTTAATCATAATCTTACTCATGAGCTGAACACAATTTTTCATGTCATCTATTCAGTAATAACACTCAGTTCTTTATAAAGCACTGTCTCAAAGCATAACACGTGCCACATGTGTAATTTAAAGATTTGTATTAACCACATTAAAATATAAAAATAAATGTGTGAGTATAATTTTATTATTTCATTTTTTTCTCAGTTTTATTGTGATATATGGATAAATAAAAAAATTTAGATATCTAAGATATACAACATAATGGGTTACTGTATCTATACCCATAATCAAAGTAAGAGTTCATAAGCAAGTGAGCTTCATTTTAATAATGTTTTATTTGTGCCAACATATCTAGAACTTTTATTTCACTTTGTAGTAAGTATAAAATTATTAATAAGATATTTTATGTTCTTTTTCATACTAAATTTTGAAATCATGTGTGTATTTTACACTGAAAACACATCTCAGTTTGGATGCTAAGTTTTCATAAGATTTTGATCAGTTTTGGACTTTATAAAATTTACAGTTGAAAAGTAGATTCACAAACCAAGCTGATCTAAATAATCAAAAAAATATTCTTACTAATACGTTTGAGTTCTCTGGGGAAAAAGATGGAGACTTTACCTCTTTCATGTTTACATGGATGGAGCAGGAACATATTTGTTCTTAGCAAAGTATCTCAAGAATGGAAGGAAAAGTATCCAATGTACTCAGCCCTACTATGAAACTGATTTATAGATTTCATATGAAGGCTATAACCCAACTATAGCCCAAGAAGAAGGGGAAAGAGGAAGAGGAGGGGAGGGAGGAGGTTGGGTGGAGGAAGGGTGATTGGTGGGACCATACCTACGGTGCATCTTAGAAGGGTACATGTGAAATTTACTAAGTGTAGAATATAAATGTCTTAACACAATAACTAAGAAAATGCCCTGAAGGCTATGTTAACTAGTTTGATGAATACATTTCAAACAGTATATAAAACCAGCACATTGTACCCCATGATTGCATTAATATACAGAGCTATGATTTAATAAAAAAATTCAATAACTGAATGGAGCAGGAGATTTTAAATTTAAATGTAAATTGAGGAAATGAAATGAAAAGCAAATATATGTTTCTTCTGGTTTCATTTCAAGCACTAGAAGCCACTACATTAGATGGTCAGGGAAGCTTTAGAGGCTCAAACTCCATGTTTGCTCTATCCCTAATGGGCACTTGCCTAAACGTCCCCATTACAGTATCCGTCACTGACTTTTTCCTGTATGTGAAGGTCACACGATTTAAAGCCAGCTTGGATTCCACTCTTCCTTCACATGCCATCACCATAAAATATTAATATATATAAAATAATCTAATCGCCTCTCACTTTTGCTGTTATAATCCTAGGCATCCTCCCCCAAATCATGATTCTTTTTCTTCAACTTTTAGTGCCCTTATGTTATTTTCCAGAGTTACAATTAGGACTTTTAATTTGAATATATCACTTCCTTGCTCAAAGTCCCCCTAAATTTTTTCATCAAGAAACTCAAATTTCAAATTTTTTCATTTAGAAACTATATTGAGATCCAAAGGCTGGCATAATCTGGTTCTTGCCCACCTTTGCTAACTCATGCACTCTGTGAACTGAATAAAATTTAGGGCTTCCGAGAAAGGTTGACTGACTGAACTCTGTTTTGGCCAAGAGGATCCCTAAAACAGAGTTACTTCCCAGAGAAAGGAAAAAAGATGAGCCTCACCATGCCCCTTCCCCTTCTTAGAGATATCCTTTAACAGGTATAGGGCTATGGAAGACCTACCTGCCAGGTCCTCAATATATATCACAAACCACTCGAGTCTGTTTGGTACTTTGTCTCTAATTAACAGACAATTAACAGACCCTTTATCTTAGCCCTTCCTCTTCACTAACTCCTGGTCTTTCAGACAAAGCCTACCTCTTTCAGCCAATTGTCAGCTAAGGGATCTTTAAACCCTATCATCTGCAAGCCCTCTGTTTTCAGATGTCACACTTTTGGGGAACAAAGCAATGTTCGTTTTCCACATGTTGATTTTTGATCTCACCTGTAATCTCTGTCTCCCTAACATTTGTAAAACCAAACTGTAACCCCATCCCCTTGAGTGCACTTGCTCCCTGGAGACCCATCCCTGATGGTGGGCTTTGCCTTTGGAGCCTCCTCAACATTCTTCCTCCTCTTCTTCACCCCAGGGCTCCTTCCTTGTCTCACTGAGATTCCCCATGACTCCTGTTAATTCAGATACTCCCTCCCACTCTCCCAAACTCATGTCGGCTTTCACCTAACAAGCACTACTTTCTTTTTTTTTTTTTTCCCCCAGAACTCTTATCACACTGTGAGCTACTATAGCTTAGTGGTTGTGAGTACAGATTTTCTGTTCTATTTCTTGGGTTTTGTTGCTTACTAGAGGTGTGACCTTGAGCAATTCACCTTGCTATTCTGTGCTTTAGTTTCCTCAACTATAAAATGAAGATAAGAGTTGCATCATACTGATGGGCTTATTGTGAGGATTAAATGGTGTTATTCACTCTAAAGTGCTTAAAACAGTATTCATTAAGAATTTTTTGAATTTCTGAGGGGTCTGTTGTTTCGTCTTCATCATTTCTTTCTTTCTTTCTTTTTTTTTTTTTCTTTTGGCGCTTTTTGGCCAGGGTTTCGTTTGAACCCGACACCTCTGGCATATGGCTACAGGCACTGCCCAGCATTTGTCATTTCAGTTTGATGATATTAAGGACTTTAATGTTCTACTTTTGGTTAGGTTGGCCAAAGGTTTATCAATTTTGTTGAATTTTTTAAAAAATGGTAAATGGTGGAATCACACCAATGGTGCAGAATGCAAGGGTGCATGTTGCATCTGTTAGTATAGATCAGGGGTCCTCAAACTTTATAAACAGGAGGCCAGTTCATTGTCCCTCAGACCGTTGGAGGGCCGGACTATAGTTTAAAAAAATATATGAACAAATTCCTATGTACACTGCACATATCTTATTTTGAAGTAAAACAAAGAAAATGGGAACAAATACAATATTTATTTTTTTATTTTTAATTTTTTAATTTTTTTTTAATTGAATCATAGCTGTGTACATTAGTTCAATCATGGGGTACAATGTGCGGACTTCACATGCAATCTGAGATATTTTTATCAACCTGATTGACATAACATTCATGAGATTTTCTCAGAGAGGGAAGGAAGGGGAGGGAGAGGGTGAGGGGAGATGGGACAAATACAATATTTAAAATAAAGAATAAGTAAGGTTAAATCAACAAATTTACCAGTATTTCAATGGGAACTGTGGGCTTGCTTTTGGCTAATGAGATGGTCAATGTCCAGTTCCATACTTGTCACTGCTAGTTGTAACAAGTGATGCAAGTGTGCATCAGTTAGTCTAGATCTGGTTGGGGATTTCAGATGTTTCATTCTGGAAAAAGTCTGTTCACAGACGTGAGTGCTGCCAAAAATGGTTGCCATTTTGAGTACATGGTTCCTGAGATTAGGATATGTCTCAGAGGGGAGAGATGCATAGAAATTAGGAAGGCTGCTTGATTTGAATGTATCTTTCAGAGAGTCACACTTCTGCAGTTCAGCCAGTTCCATTCGGTAAATCGTATCCACATTTTCACTGTCAAAAGAAAATGGGTTATGGAAAATCTGTATGTCCTGTTCATGGAGATGAAGCTCTTTAAATCTAAATTGGAACTCCTTTTGCAACCTTTCCAGTGAATCCACACATGTTTGATTTGGGAATGCAACCAATGGATTTTCCACTAACAGATTTTGAGTTGTGGGGAGATGGCAGAAATTTTCCTCCTTCACTTGTTTAATGAGGAGGCCTAATTTTACTTCAAATGCTTTCACATGTGATTGCATAGCACAGATGAGCTTCTCCTTTCCTTAAAGTTGCACATTGAAACTGTCGAGTGGCTCTGTTACATCTGTCAGAAAGGCAAGGTACCATTTCCATTCTGCATCACTGAGCTCTGGTACGTTTTTGTTTTTGAAAGCAGAAAAGCTGTAATCTGTGGGAGTAAGTCATAGAAATGTTTCAAAACTCTCCCTTAACTAAGCCAATGGACTTCTGTGTGGTACGGAATATCTTCACAGGCAACGTTTAGCTCAGACAGAAATTCCTGTAATTGTCAATGGTTAAGTGCATTAGCTCTAATGAAGTTAATACAAGACACCACAATTTACATAACAGAGTCCCACTTCAGTGATTTACTACACAGTACTTGTTGGTGGATGTGGCAGTGTATGGCTATTAGATGAGAATGGTTATGTTTGTCCATCTCTTGGTTAATGCTAGCAATTACTCCTTTTTTAGACCCCCACCATGCTAGGAGCACCATCAGTTGTCACACTGGCTAGTTTTGCCCAGTCCAGCTCCAAACTGTTCACAGTTCAGCAAATCTTCTCATAGATATCCTCTCCTGTAGTTGTTCCTTTGAGGCTTTGCAGTGCAGCAAGCTCTTCTGTGACTTTGAAGTAGTCATTTGTCCCATGAATAAAAATTAGAAGTTGTGCAGAATCATGAAGATCATTACTTTTGTCCAGTGCCAAGGAAAAATAGGAATTTTTTTTGTGGAGTTTTGCAAATGCTGATGCAAATTGTCTCCCATTTCTTCAATCCTTCGTGTAATTGAGGGTCCTGGAAGACTCACTGTACTAAATAAATTGGCCTTCTCTGGACACATCTCTTTGACAACTGAAAGAAGACATTCTTTAACAAATTCTCATTCTACGAATGTTCTGCCAGTGCACGCCATTAGCTTGGCAACTTGAAAACTTGCTCACAGTGATGAAGTATTTAGCTGTTTCTGCTTCACAAAAGTATTTTGCTGAGTTGTCAATGAATATTTCAGTTTTAATATTTTATCTTTTCTCACTTCTCGGACCAAACAATCATATTTATCTTTATGTTGAGTTTGATAGTGTTGACGCAAATTGTATTATTTGAACACAGACATTATATTCTGGCATATTAAACACACATCTCTTTCCTTGAACTGCATGAAAAAGTAATCATAAGTCCACTCTTCTTTGAATATCCTACACTCCAAATCAATTTTTCTCTTTCTTGATATCATTGTTTCCTAGGGATTACAAATTGGCTATTAGTAAAATACCAATATATATATACAGCACTCCAAAAACAACATACCAGCAATAACTTTGCCCACACAGAGGCACATAGACTGCAATGCCCATCAATGCAGCCTTGCCAGTCCACATCATTTCAGCCTCGCCACTGTCCATATGATGGAACTCTGCTTTTACCTCAGCTCACACTGGTGCATTGTGGGAACAGGCAAGATTACAGAGCTAATTCCTTCACCACGTTTCCAGTTCACACTACCCTGTGTGAACCACACTGTGATCTATGAACTCACACAGGAATCTGATCACATGGGTGAGAAGACCCATGTGATCAGATTCCACTGCAGGAAAAAAGAAGGCATGCCTTCTATCCCTTTTTTCTTCTGAATCTAATGTGAGTTCAGCCATATGCTTGTATCTTCTGAATCTAATGTGAGTTCAGCCATACAAGCATATGCTCAGAGATTGCGACAGGTGAACTGGGACTTGCACAGCACACAACAAACAACATCATACACAACTGAATAGCAATCAGAATATAAATGCATTTACTGTAAATTAAATTAGGTTTACTAGTCCTCGACTGTCTGCAGAGCTGATTAAGTTCCATGGGACCCTAGGCAGATGACCAGTTTGGGGCCCCCATGCTATAACACTGAGCACTGACCATTTGCGATAACACTGACTGCTGACAATTTGCATTAATACTGAGCACTTAGAATTATCATTACCACTGAGCACTATTTGCATTACCACTGAGCACTGACATTTTCATTAGCACTGAGCACTGACTATTTGCTTTATCACTGTGATGCAACCCCCCTAGAAATCACCCCCAACCAACTAACCAACTTAAAAAAAGAAGGCTCTCCTAACTTCAAAAAAAGGTATCCCCTATCTGCAATAAAAAAGACCTCCTAACTTCAGAAAAAAAGGCCCCCCTAACCACAAGAAAAGGCCCTACTAACTGCAAAATAAAAAAAGAATAGACCTCCTAACTTCAAAAAAAAATAAAATAAATTATAACTTGTTCTTACCTTGGTCCTTAGGCAGCAGCAGGCTCTGCAGAGGCAAGCTTGTGACTCCACCAGAGACAGAGAAGGGGGGGAGTCAGAGAGTATCAGGCACATTCCACAGATGCGCACTGCGGGCTGGGATGAGTGGGCTGCTAAGCAGGAAGGCAAAAATACCCGGCAGGGAGAGACAGAGAGAAGGAGCAGAGTTGGAGAGTTGGTGCACATTCCACACATGTGCACTGTGGCCCAGCACAAGTCGGCTGCTAAACTAGACAGGCAGGGCAGCAAAAACACTCAGCAGGCCAGATAAATGTCCTCCCCAGGTTGCATGTGGCCTGCGGGCCATAGTTCGAGGACCCCTGGTATAGACTATAAATGTTTAACACAATAACTAAGTAAACAAGCTGAGGTATATATTAACCAGTGTGATGTAAGCATTCCTAATTCTATATGAAATTAGCACATTGTACCCCATAAATGCATTAATGTACACATGATCTATGCATTTATGATTTAACAAAAAATAGAAAAAAACAAAAAATAAAATGCTTAAAACAATAGCTGGCATATAGGGAATCCCTAACATTAAGTTATAAATCACTCATTAGTATTACTTTCCTTACATACGTGGAAGACACAGGAGAAGGTGTAATTTGTCAGTTTTATTCACTGCTGTTGCCCAAGAATCTAGAAAAATATATGGCCTACACACATGCTGAATTAATATATGAATAGAGAGTCTGAGATTAAAAGCATATGCATAGAGACACAAGAAGATATAAATAATTAGAATTAGATAACACTGAAAAAAATACAAAAGCAGAAGAGGGAGAGGAGTAGTTGAAGGAGGAATTTCATCTATATTTTTTTCTTTTTTCTGTAGAGATAGTCTCACTTTATCACCCTCAGTAGAGTGCCGTGGTGTCACACAGCTCACAGCACCTCCAACTCCTGGGCTCAGGTGATTCTCTTGACTCAGCCTCCCCAGTAGCTGGAACTACAGGTGCCCGCCACAATGCTCGGCTACTTTTTTTTTTGTTTTGCAGTTCGGCTGAGGTCGGGTTTGAACCTGCCACCTTCGGAATATGGGGCCAGCGCCCTACTCACTGAGCCACAGGTGCCGCCTCATCTGTATTGTTTTAAATTAAATTAAATTGGTCTGTGAATGTAACTGACTTTGTAGGACACTGAAGCATCCTTGTCTGTGTTTAATATTTTACTTGGTTAAAGCTAAAGTGCTGTGGCTTATCGAAGTGGCAAAGCAAGTGACAGTCAAGATGTCCTGTTGAAAATCATGCCGTGTGATACAATCCACAGAAGACCACGTTAGCTAATTAGGAACCTCCATCCACATCCATGTCTTGATCTACTTCTCAGGTGTTGATGTCACTTATTTCTCTCATCTTCAGTTTTCTTTTGATTAGAATAAGGAAGCTGGAGTATGTAGTTCCCCCTAGTCCTACCAGCTTTGTGAATTGTTGCATTTTCAGAATATACGCCGGCTTTCCTCTGAATGTCCTCCACCTACCTCCGTCTTCTCAGCCTCTGTCCTCAGTTGGCATAGGTAGAACTAGGTCATGTTAATTTTATGTTAAATACAGCATTGTTACAGAGATAAACCTAATGAACAGAATTATATGCTAGACATGTATATTCAACGAGAGTTAAATTTCTTTCATCTGTATTAATGTTGGCAATAATTTCTTGCATAACAAAAATGATGATACACATCATCATATTATAATGAATGAAGAATAAGATGAAGGATGTGATAAAGGATAGGAACATAATGCAGCAAAAGTCAATCATGAAAAAATAGGTGGAGGGTACCAGATAAAATATTTAAAAATTAAGAAAAGCAGGCTCCAGAGCCATCACTGACATTTTTGCTAAGGTTTCAAACTCTTTGCAATTTTACAGATTAAACTAGTTCCTGGTAAAATGAAGGAATAGAGGAAAACAACAAATGTTTCTGATCCTGAGTCTGATTTCTGAAGTGGGCATCTTATTCAGTTAAGTTGCATTGGCTTCAAGTTACATAAGAGCAGAGTAAGTTTAGCTTAAATTTTAGGGACAAGCATGTTTTCCTTTCACAGAAATGTTGGCTATAGGGGATACCACAAAAGTGCTTCAGTGATATACTGTGGCTTTTCCATTCTCCTACTTAGGATGTGGGCTATTCCCTGCGTTCATTAGATGGCATCAGAGTGTTGAACATCATTGCCTCGGTCAATAATGTTCAAACGCAGGAAGAAAAGAGTGTGTGGAGAGATCTCATATATTACTACTCCAGTTAACCAAAAAGAAATATTGTTCTCGGAATTCTCCAGTATTTTCTCCTTATGGTGTCTTCAACACCAATCGCTTTGAACATGACATATTCTTTCTTTTTCGGACATCCCTAGCCCTAACCACATTGAAACCCTTTATCAGAATTTATTTGGGATAAAGCACTGTAATCCTAGCACTCTGGGAGCCCAAGAAGATGCGTGATTTGCCTGAGCTCAGGAGTTTAAGACCAACCTGAGCAAAGAGGGACAGACCCCATCTCTACCAAAAATAGAAAAAAACTATCTGGGCATTGTGGGAGCCTGTGATCTGAGCTACTTAGGATGCTAATAAAACAGTATCATTTGAGTCCAGGAGTTTGACGCTACGGTGAACTATGACACCACAGCACTCTACCCAGGACAACAGAGTAACATTCTCAAAAAAAACAAAAACAAAAAACAAAAAACAAAAAAAACATATTTAATGTTCTCTTAGTACTTCTTAGTAGGGAAGTATGGGTGAAGGAAACCACAAGGTATTGGAAGATAATCAAAAGGCTTTTTTTTTTTTTAATTTCCCACCCATACCTAAGTAATAGTTCCAAACAAGGCCAGTGTCATTTGTACATTATACCTAAAGCTATGCTCTATTTTTAATCATCTTTAGCTCTCATTTTAACATCATGTTCCCCTGTTCCCAAAAGGTAGGAGTGAGGAATAAGGAGGTCATTTTTTTAGAATGGTTTTGCTGCAAGGTTGTATATGAGTAAATCTGATGAATACATATGAAATCTCTCTTTGGGTCCTACTTTCTAGTGGTGCACTTAAGACTTTTTATAAATTAATTACCATAGCTGGTGAATTTACTTTCTGCACAAAGTGAATAAATAGGAAAAAGTGTGCAAATGCTTGTAAAGTAGTAAAAGAAAATGATTCCCCGCCCCCAATTTCACATCAAAGTATTTTTGGAAAACAAATGTAGTAATAAAGCAAACTTCATCATTGGGACATACAACTGGTAAAACCACAAGATAAGTAGGTCTAGCAGCTGTAAGTATTGATTCTGTAGTAAATAGTGGTTGTTGCTTTGCAGCAAAGCTGTTTTAGCAAACTTGCCGTGTGACCTTGACATAATTCACCCAAACTTTTTGTCCCCTAACTTCCTTATTTATTCAATGGCAATAATTACTTCTTCCTCCAAAGAATATCACCATTTCAGGGCAGCTCCTGTGACTCAGCGAGTAGGGTGCTGGCCCCATATATCAAGGGTGGTGGGTTCAAACCCAGCCCCAGCCAAATTTCAACAACAACAATGAAAATGGGGTGTTTTGGCGGGCACCTGTAGTCCCAGCTACTCAGGAGGCTGAGGCAAGATAATTGCCTAAGCCCAAGAGTTGGAGGTTTCTATGAGCTGTGATGCCATGGTACTCTGCAAAGGGCAAGAAAGTGAGACTCTGCCTCTTAAAAAAAAAAGATATATATATATATATATATATATATATATACACACACACACACACACACACGTATATATCATCACCATTTCATAAGATGGTAAATTTAAAGCAATAAGTATAAGTCTACAGTGAGTCCTACAGTACTGTATATATTTATGGTTATTATGAGAATTTATCAATGCAAGCTCAAATTTTTCACATTTTAACATCTCTGAAATTGAGTTCTTTTATGTGAAGATCTTTTACAATACTGCTTACTAATAAGCAGCTATTGACATCACTGTTATCTGTGCACAGGTAAATTGAATTATTTCTAGTGTTAAGAGTAAAGGTCCACTGCCAAGGTCAGGTTAAAATGGGCAAGAGATAAAGAGACAGGACACTCAGAATAGAGTTTTCAAAGGTGGGAACACAGAGGTCCACTGCTAGCTTGCGAGGTTCCAGTAGGTGGCCCTGAATGTTTGTTCCACCCAGCTTTTATTAAAAGTTATTTTGTTATTAGGTGAAAGGGTAAGCTGAGGAAGGGAGTAAAAACGTCAGCAGTGTCTCTGAGTAAGCATGTTAGTTCTTATTCTACCCATAATCATTTGCTTTAAGGGCTGGGCAGCCTTGAGAAATCAGAACCTGAGCCTTGTTGGGGGGAAGTCTCCCATCTGTGGTCACATGTAGACTCCTTAGGGGAGGTTAGACCCCTCTAATTTCTCTGTGGAGCAGATGTGGTGGCATCTGATCTCTGAAGAATTGGTGGAAAGAGGAATTTCCCCCTTATCTCCTCCTGGAGGTGTTTGTCCCTGTCATTAAGGTACAAGCCTTCCTGCCCATGTCTCAAAGCTCGAGCTGTTCCCTGGATGCCTGGCCATTATGCAAATCCACACAATGGGTATTTGCTTCTGGAAGGGTGTTGACTGTTGACTGGGCAGAGGTTGACCTGGTTAAGTTTTCTTATCAGGCCTTGCAGGCAGCTTCTGCTATGGCTGTTGTTCTTCAGAGTGTTTATAGACCAGGGTGTTTGCAAGCTGTACCCTTCACAGGCCAGGCCTCCAGTAAAAACAGAAACTGCTCTGACAGGTAATTTAAAAGTTAGTTTGAAAGGAAGATAACCAAACTGTTTTTTATTCTGCCTTACTCAGCTTATTTCTCTGTTTTTTTCTCTTTTCTGGGAGTGTTTTCCCTTGTCAAGAATGGAGTCTCCCTGCAATTCACAACTTTTTGATGTTTCAGGCAACAAACTAAACAGCATTCCGAACTTAATATAGGTCCTTGATGTAGTTTGAGGGGCTTACAAATTGATGCTTCCCAGTAAAATAGAGGAATTTTAACATTGAGACTTACAGAATAAATCAGAGTGCAAGAAAATGTGAAAAGAAAGATTGACCACCTTCTTGAGAGGTGGGTTGACCATGTTCCTTAAAAAAAAAAAAGCATAGACATCAATCATTCTGAGAAAAAAAAATAGAGAAAAGAAAAAGATTTAGAGTAGTTGAACTCTGCATGCAGAGATTATACCTTAACCAACATGTTTGTCTTCTCTTTTCTTTTGTATGTTCATATAAATAATACATAACATCACTAAATGCACTGAAAGAGCTTTTTCAATAAATATACAATTTTCTGTAATGGAATTTCTAAATTAAATCTTTTTAAATGATTTATTCACATAAAACAATATGTAGACTATAACTACTGAATTTTTGAATATTGAGAATGGTTGTCACCCCTGGAGACACCACAGAGAACAAGATGAAGGCACACTTATGTCTGGATGGAGCGTATATAATAAAAGAGAACAGAGGCAACAAAAGTATGTCATGTGCTTACCACAAATTATAACTCAAGTGGAGAAAAATAAAGCAGGTGATGTGACTAGAGATTGATGAAAATAGATTTTCAAAAGATAATCTGGGAAGGCCTCTTTAAGGAAGTGGGATTCATACTAAAAGCCTGAAGAGGTCCTGAGATGAACAACACAGATCAGATGGATAAGACTTCTCAAGGCCAAGAATCCCTTGTCAATTATTTTCTCCTTAGTGTACGAATAAAATCTCATCTATACTATGTGTTTAAAAAATGAATTCATCTTTTACAATGTTTGATTTCTGTAGTAAAAAATTGTGAAAATCCTCCTAAATTTCCCTTCTGCTAATATAAAAATTTTGAAGAACTAAGCCATTGAAATTTAAAGTCACACCATCTTTAATTTGATGACAATGCTTGTCTACTCCTCTAATACTTTGCATTTATGGAGGATTGAGAAAAAGTCAACTGCAATCTTGTTTATGGATAATAGTATATTTATAGATTCATTTCCTTTTTAAGAAGGAGAATTTAATGATGCCAAGTATCTGTTTTTGTTATTTTGTTAGTGTATGAATAGGTGTGTTTATGTGTGATATGTACCATGTTATTAAATATCAGAGGCTATAGTTAAGTATTAAAATTTTTTTAGATTTTTTGTTTTTCTTTTTTGGAGAGACAGAGTCTCACTTTATTGCCCAGGATAGAGTGCTATGGTGTCACAGCTCACAGCAACCTCCAACTCCTGGGCTTAAGCAATTCTTTTGCTTCAGCCTCCCAAGGAGCTGGGACTACTAAAAAAAAAAAAAAAGAGTGGGGAGGAGCCAAGATGGCGGTTTATAGCCAGCTTTCTGCAGATGCTCTGGTCCAGGAGTGTTAAAGGACAGAAATTTAGCAAGAAAGCCAATGGTTTGGAGCTGAGCCAAGAGACAAGGTCGAGGAATGCACATCAACCCTGCTGGAGTGACCTGTGACCCCAAAATACAAGTAAAAGGTACAGAGCACATCACCAAGTGGACGGGAGTTCCCTCCCCCAAGAGAACAGCTCACAGTACACTCCATACCTCCATACAAACAAGCGAGCAGAGTTCAGATGTCCTCCCACTCTACCCCATGGGAGAGACCCTCTAAAAACCGGATCTCCTTCCCCTGTGCCGCGGCATTCTCCTGCCAGGCATAAAGCTGTATAAAACTGTATTTATTCTCTACTTGCAAGTTGGAACTCCTGGCACTCCCCTCCACTCTCATCCTGAGGTCTGGAAATCTGTCCCCAATGGAGTCCAGATTCTTGGACACTTTCTTAAGAGATGTGGACAGGGCGTGGGCTGTCCCTGGTCTGTGCTGCTTTCTTGGCTCAGGAGCGGTGACAGGAGAGTAAGCTGAAAGGTGGCTGGCCGAAGGGGACAAAAGCTTTGCTAAATTTTGGCCACACCTGGCCCTCAGGGGATGACAGCTGAGACAAAGGGTTGAAGCTCACAGACTGAGTCAGGACTATTAGCAGCCCAACATCTCTTCCACAGGGCAGAAATTCTGCAAACTTGTTCTGTTCTATCACCTTTTTCATCTACTTTACATCAATCAGGGACAGGGCTGGAACTGAGTGAATTGCCCTAGCCCCTATCAAGTACCCAGGTTGTCAGGCCTCACCTCCCCCTCTGCCAACACCGACATAACTGGTGGACTGGCTGAGGAGCCACAGAGCCCCATGTGACCTAGGCAGGCACAAACCTCTAGAGCATCTGCTCATTGGAGGGAACTGGACCACAGGCCTGCAGGGTTACCAGAGACTGGGTGCGACAGAGGAGCAAGGTGGGGAAAGAGGCATTACTGAGAAATACAGTAGAATCCCTCAGTAACAGAATGGAGCAAGCAGAAGAAAGGATTTCTGACATGGAAGACAAAGTTTTCTAACGCTCCCAAACCTACAAAGAGTTAGAGAAATGGAAGGCAAAAAAGGATCATTCTTTTAGACAGCTTTCAGATAACTCAAAGAAAACCAATATTCGTCTCATAGGGATACCAGAAAACGACAAAAAGTGGCGTCACAGGGCCCAGAGTCTCTTCTTTATGAGATTATGAAAGAGAATTTTCCAGACATGCCGAGAGATTCTGAAATTCAGATAGCAGACAGTTTCAGAACCCCAGCATGACTCAGCCTGAAAAATACATCCCCAAGGCACATTATAATTAAGTTAGCTAAAGTTAATATGAAAGAGAAAATTCAGAAAGCAACCAGATGCAAGAAATCTATTACCTACAAGGGGAAGAATATTAGAATAACTGCAGATCTCTCTGATTAAATATTTCAAGCTAGAAGAGAATGGGCATTGGTTTTTAATCTCCAAAAACAAAATTACTTTCAACCTAGGATCCTGTACCCAGCTAAACTGAGTTTCATCTATGATGGAGAAATTAAATACTTTAATGACATCCACATGCTGAAGAAATTTGCTATAACTAAACCAGCTCTCCAGGATATTCTCAAACCTATCCTCCATAATAACCAG
>CAUYON010027940.1:0-15740 GCA_963573935.1 Arctocebus calabarensis
TCACTTGCCAGATCTCCACTGCTTTTGCCTTCCCCAGGGGGTCCAGAAGTCTCTCGCTGTCTCCCTGTGTCCCCAAAGGGATGTTTCTGGGCAGATCTCGTCAGCCAGAGATGCCTAAAGTCTTCTCTCCCCAGTCTCACCAAGCCCAGTTGCAAGGAAGCTGTCACTCGGACACCATCTTGGCTCCTCCTCTTGATACGGTAGAATATTTTTCAGTTACATGACTTTGGAAGAGAATACTTAATGGCATAAGATAATGCTTATGACATATTTCATTTTGCTTTACTTTAATAACACGAGCAATTTGTGTTCATTTTCCAAAAAAGGGGGAAATCAAAGTAAACAAAAAGAAGAAAATTTCAGTGTTCATAGAAAATCACTAGTAACATTTTGTTAAATGTATATGAATGTGTGTATATATATTGCCACATGATGACATATACACGTGCACATATAAATCAAGATATTTATATACATACAGATTTAGATGTGTGCTTATGCTGAAGTACACATATAACATATAAATTACATAATACAAAAGGTGTCAAGCATGCAATTGGATACTAATATATATTTCCAGCATGAAAAAATGAATCACTATATACATAGATACATACTCTAGTTACACAAAGATAAAACTCAGCTGTAAAAATGTGTGCATATAAATGCATGGTTAAAAACTCAGAGTAAGTGGATTCAGTTGAGAGTGAAAATATTTGACTTGATTTTTTTTTCTTTTTACTTTTCTTATTTTAGAAACAATTTCTATAATATGTATTGACTTTATAATCCAAAAAGTTATAGTTTTTAGTACATGATATAAGGAACTCCTGAAGGCATGAATAGGTATTTTGGTCTTGGGTGTAAAGATTGTGAAGAGACACATGTGCAGTCTTCAGATAGCTGATGGGCTGTAGAGTAGGGTGAGGGAACAACTCGAGTCTGTCATTCCAAAGGCCAGATAGAATCCAGAGGGTGGAAGTTGCAGGGAACTTGATAGTTGGTCAACCTCAGAGACTCAAATCTGCCCTTTTACTCTGCTGTACCTTCTGGATCTGGCCTTATATTCTAGTCTTTGTTCTGTCTTGTATGAGCTATGTGACCTTGAGCAAGCCATCTGCAGTGTCTCTGACTCTTAACTTCCTTATCTTTCACATGGGGGGGGTCATAGTACCTATCTCATCCTATTATTATGGGGGTCAAATGCGTTGCTTTTGGGGGGAAGGAAGTAAAAGCATTAACTGTCATGTACTATTAGCTAGATGTGTATGCCTTTGTGAATGTAACAGCACAGACTGAGGACCTCGGTCTCTGGATACCAGTTCATCGTGGCCTTGTCCAAGATTGCCATATGATGACAGCTTGGAAGCAGTGTGGATATTTTTGTAGGACTGGAAAAGAGAAGGGTTCTGGTTATACTGACACATAATATGTCATCTCAAATTTAGTGCCTTAAAGCAGCAATCTTATTATACGTATAGATTCTAGTAGTCAATACTTCACACCTGGTATGGAGGAGATAGGTGGGTTATCTCAGTTCCACAATGTTTCGAAAACTCAAAGATCTGCAGGTTATTTGGGTGGCTGGTTTGAAAGCAAATAGAAGCTTCTCCAACATTTTTGCCATCTGGAATGGGCTGGGATGGCTTAAAGTTGGGCTTAGCTGGGACTGTTGACTGTGTCACTTACACATGGGCTTTCTATCTGGCTAAGAATTTCAAAACACACTGGCAGATTTCCCAAGAGGAAAGAACCATCTAGAGAGCTACAATTTTAAGAGAGCCAGGCAAAGGCAGCATTGCTTTCTGGGGTCTATCTCTGGAAATTATCCAGTTACTTCCTCTGCATTCTGTGGATGACAGAGGCATCCTTAATGCCAGCTGAGATTCAAGGGCAGGGAAATGAGACTCCCTCTTTGATGGCAAAGATCACATTTGCAAAAGAGAAATGACTAAGATCACATTGCAAAAGAGAAAGTGGGATGGGAGATTTTGTTACAGTCTTCTTTGGGAAATACAGCATCCTACAAGTGCAACAGGTATTCCAGAAGTCACAGCTTTGTTTTCATGAAATAATGAGTTAAGCTTATTTGGCGAGCTTTTCCCCCCATACTTATTTCCTCAGGCCAGAATTTGGGGATAGATTGAGATGTCTCCCTTCCTGGGTGATGGAATGATCTTCCACTGAGATGGCCATCTTACACTGGAGGTCAAATGAGGAATGGGCTTAGCTGCAGCAATAAAGATAGCTCATTTTCAAAAACAAACATAGGGGGCTGAGGTAAGAGGATCAGTTGAGGCCAAGAGTTCAGAACCAGCTTAGGTGACATAGTAAGGCCGATGCATAAAAAAAAAAAAAAAAAAAAAAAAAATTAAAAAAAAATGAGCCAGGTATGATGGTGCGCACTGTGAGAGGCTGAGGCAGGAGGATCCCTGGGACTTAGAAAATGGAGATTGCCGTGAGCTGTGATCATGCCACTGGGGTCCAGTCTAGGCCACAAAGTAAGAACCTGTCTTAAAAATAAATTAATACACAAACAAACAAAACTTTCATTATCTTTTTTATTAGCAAGTATTAAATGTTTATTGGAGGGAAATTGTTAAAAGTAGAGGAGCAACAAGAAGAAAATTAAAAACAAACAAACAAATCTAATCACCCAGAGAATATCCCCTCTAGCACCTTAATATATTTCTTTCAATATCTTGTATATGCTTGCACATGTACACATTTTATGTGTCCGTTTTTATTTATTTATTTTTTTTAAGACAGAGTCTCAAGCTGTCCCCCTGGGTAGAGAGCCATGGCATCACAGCTCACAGCAACCTCCAATTCCTGGGCTCCAGCGAGTCTCTTGCCTCTGCCTCCCAAGTAGCTGGGACTACAGGCATCTGCCACAACGCCTGGCCATTTTTTGGTTGCGGCTGTCATTGTTGTTTGGCTGGGCTGGGCTAGATTCGAACCCGCCAGCTCAGGTGTACGTAGCTGGCGCCTTAGCCCATTGAGCCACAGGCGCCGACCCATATGTGTCCGTTTTTAAAATAAGGCAAGATCATTTTGTACTTACAGTTTTGCAATATGCTTTTTAAAATTTAGTTCAGAACCTTAGATCATGACTATCTCAGAAGGATTTTTTACTTCATTTTTAAATTAGAACTTTTATTTTTTATTACACACGTGGTGAAATTAATACCAAGTATCAGTAAATGGGTTAAGTTTACATGAAGTGGAATCCCTTTTTGTAGTCTTCTCTGTGTACTTTTTACTCAGTAGAATATCATGGACAGATTTACATGTCAATAATATTGATTTATGTCATTGTTTTTAATGGTCTCATGAAAGTCTGTTTTAGAGGTGTATCATCATTTTTTCATCAGTCTTCTATAAATGGACTTCTTGGTTATTTCCTTATTTCCCTGAAATTATAAGCAATCATGTTCAATTATGTTTTGCTGTAAGTATTTTTTCATCCTAAAGCTCAATTTTAAAAATTCAACATTCTTCCCAAGAATACAATAGAACTTTCTTCCCTGGGGGATCAGACATACCCAGGTTTTAATCCAGGTCCTGCCATTTTCTTGACTGTACCACTGCAAGTAAAGAGCTGTACTTGAACTTGCTGCTGTGCATACATTTGAAGGAATGATACAGTCCCCTCTGTGTAAAGTGCTTGCCATTGCTCCTGGGCTAGAGCAGGTACCTGACGACAGGTAACAATTGTGGTTAAAACATCTCCAAGAGGTGAATGTGTAAGAACATCTGTGGTTTAGCTCTGGAACTTGGAGGATTTGTGAGTTGTTAGGTTTAGGGAGTGTGGGACGTTTTAGCTACCTCTGTCCTCTTTCCATGACTGACACCATTTATATTCCCTGGATGGTTAGGGGTCATATGGGTTTTTGCATTCCCAAGCCGCATATTTCTCTATCTGATGCAGTTCTGGGCAATCTAAAAATGCAATATCGCTGTCACCAGCTTGAGGAAGACACGGAGCCTGAATAATTTAACATGTCACCACCATCCATCACAATAGCAAGAGCAGGAGACGGAATGCCGAGGGCTGGGCCTGCCCGAGGCTGGCAGAGCAGCCCAAGCAGAGCAGGTGGGTTTGCAAAGCAGAGCACTGAGTTAACTCTCACATGTATCCTCTTATTCCAGCCTTCCCCACAACATGACTTGCAAGCTATGCGGATGCCCTGACTAGCCCCAGAGCAAGCCTAGGGTCACATCCCTTCCTTTGCCACCAACTATCTATGTCATCCTGGGGAAGCCTCTAAATACCTCTGAATACCTCAGGTTTAGTTAGTAGCAAAATTAGGACAAGAATGCTCAGGTAGAAGAGTTTGCTGAGTCCTACAGTGACATGCCAAAAATACCTTAAATGTTTCCCCACCAGAAAGTTAATCCTATGTAGTCAGGAAATTTTGTTTTACTCACTGCTTTATCCTCAGTGCCTATAACAATGTTTGGTACAGAGAGGGCTCTCAGGAAAAAGATAGCAGAACAAAGAATAAACCAGTGAGTCTTGTGATAATCGAGTGGACTACTCGTTTAGGACAGACTGAAGGTCACCCTCTGCATCCCCAGACACTTAGGGATTCTGAGCACTTGGCTCCTCCCCAGGAGGCTCTGCAGAGCCTTCAAAGTGTGTCCCAACCTTGCCTTCCCCTCGCTCTCTCAGCTCTCACACCCCCACGCCACAGTTCTGTCATTAGTCTTGCAAAATGGTACAAAGAGAACAGAGAGTTTCTTTTTTTACATTTTCGAGGTATAATTCACATAACATAAAATTAACTATTAATCATTTTAATTCCGTGGTGTTCAGTACATTCACAAGGTTGTGCAACCATCACCTCTATCTAGTTTCAAGACATTTCTTTCATCTCAAAAGGAAATTCCAGACTCATTATCAGTCACCTCTCCTCTCCTCTTTCCTCTGCCCACCCCTGGCAACCACTAATTTACTTCTGTCTCTCTTTACCTCTTCTAGGAATTTAATATAAAGGGAATCATGCAATGTCTAGCCTTTCGTGTCTGGTTTCTTTCACAGAGCAGAGAGGTGAGAGGTTCAGGCACACGGTACCATGGACCAGCACTCCAGATAATATGCCAAGTGTCTCTGTACCCAAATCAGATTCTGTGTATATATGCTACGTTTTGTTTGCCCATTCCTCAGTTGATGGACATGTGGTTTGTTTCCACATTTCGAAATGTGGAAATAAACCACATGTCCATAATGCTGCTGTGAACACTCAAGCACAAATATTTGTTAGAATACCTTATCTTCAGTTCTTCGGGGCTATATGTCTAGAAGTAGAATTCCTGGGTCATGAGGTAATTCTGCAATTAACTTCTTAAGGAGCCCACAAACTGTTTTTCACAGGGGTTGCATCATTTTGCATTCCTACCAGCAAGGCATGAGGACTCCAGTTTCATCCTTCCAATGTCTGTTATTTTTCATTGCTTTGTCTATGGCCAACCTAATGGGTGTGACATGGTATCTATGGGTTCTATTTACATTTCCCTAATGACTAATGACACTGAGTATATTTTTATGAGAATGGAGGTGTTTGAGATCAGACAAAAGCTGGGTTCACGTTGAGGCTCTGCCATTTATAAGTGGTGTAATTTGGGATAAGCAACATTGAGATTCTGAACGTTGACTTGTTTGTCTGTAAAGTTGGAATAACTCTTGCATCTGAGGCCCCTTGTAAGGTGTGGGTGGGATATTATTGCATGGACACTGCCCCAAGCACTGTTCTCCATGCTGTGGTGTGAATCAGCCTGTCTTCTTGATGGCTCCATCTCAGACAATTCAGGACCAGAGCAACCCCAGGAGCAAGGACAGAGCAGCGCTGCTTCCAGCAGATAGATTACCTCTTCTCTCTTCTTGGCAGTCTCCGGCCAGTCTTACTTTCTCTCAGTCCCTAAATAGAAATACTCGAGCTGCCCTGTGTAATTACTGGCCGCATTTTATTGCACTAAATCACCAATTTTATATTAAAATGCTAACAGAGGGAGCCCTTTTCCAGCCATCTGAATCACCTCCAACTCAGTCAGCAATTGGTCTGTGGCCCCTTCAGATGAAATGGACACTCAGAGGCCCTATGCCTTGGGTGGCTGCCACCTCCCCAGATGTCACAGAAGGTGGGGGGTGGCGACTAGACTCAGGTCCTTTCCTTCTATAAAACTCAGATGGGCATTAAGTAAATGAGGAATATTCCCCCATTCTCATTTCTTTGTTTTTGTGCTAAATGTTAACACAGCGTGTAAGTTTTTCTCATAATGACCATGTGAGCTGAGAATTATCATCCTTCTTTTAAAGATGAGCTCAGAGAGGTCAGGAGCCTTGCCCATGGCCACAAACTAACAAGGATTAGAGTTCATGTCTGATTCCCATACCCTAATTTCTTTCTGCTGAAGTTTATTACTTCCCTTAGCTCGTGGATTAAAACCAATATAGAGACTAACTAGACTCCATGTGCCTTGAAGGCCGGGACCATGGTCATCATTGCTTAATGGAATCCCAGCAACTGCATTTTTTTCATCCAGATCAAATTTAGAAAAAGGGATTTAAGATCTTAGTGGAGCCTGTGGCTTATTCATCTCACTCCTGTACTCAGATCCTGACCCTTAATTATGTTCAGTAATATTTGTGGTCTGCAAATGCCTCTAGAACTGTGCTCTCCAATATGGTGGGTACTCAAAATGTGGCTTCTCTGTGTTGAGATGTGCTGTAAGCATGAAATCCATACTGGGTTTTGAAGACCTATTACACAATTATACATGAAATATTTCAGCAATAATTTTTTATTTAAATTACATGTTAACAAGAGAATCTTTTTCATATATTGGGCAAAATACAATATATTCTGAAAATTGATTGAAGCCATTTTTTATTGTTTAATTTTTTTTAATTTAGAGATAGAGTCTCACTCTATTGCCCAGGCTGCAGGGCAGTAGCATGATCACATCTCACTGTAGCCTTGAACTCCTGGGTCGAGCTATCCTCCTACCTGAGCCTCCTGAGCAGGTAGGATTACAGGCATGTTCCACCGCCCCTGGCCAATTCTTAATTTTTTTTGTAGACAAGGTCTCACAATGTTGCCTCAGATAGTCTGAAACTCCTGGCCTCAAGCAATCCTCTCAAAGTGTTGAGATTATAGGTGTGACTCATCGGGGCCAGCTCTTTTACCTTTTTAATGTGGCTATTCGAAGATTTAAAATTCGATGTGTGGTTTGCATTGTATTTCTTTTGGACAGACTGGTCTAGGAGCATCATCTTTGAGCTTCCATTTCCACTCTGAAAATGGTTACCTTGATCCTTATAGGAAGGAAGTGAGACTCAGAAGAGCTGTGGGAATGGAGACTTAAACTTGCAGGGGCAGCCTTGGTGGTCGTTATAGGGATGTGGTTTCTGTATGCTTGGCCATGTAGAAGGATGAAGAGGTCACTAAGATCTTGCTTGATGAGAATTCTAAGAAAAGAACCACTGCAGAAGCTTGGAGGAGAAGCAGTGAGGAGTGGAAAATGTGT
Organism: Arctocebus calabarensis; assembly: GCA_963573935.1. Classification (NCBI taxonomy): domain Eukaryota; kingdom Metazoa; phylum Chordata; class Mammalia; order Primates; family Lorisidae; genus Arctocebus; species Arctocebus calabarensis. The sequence goes on from CAUYON010027940.1 coordinate 7,531, forward strand.
CTGGGCATCAGGATCTACTAACAGACCTCCTAATACTTAGCAGTCAATTCGTGAAGCATTCGCCACCCCTCCAGCTCTGTGCACACATGTGCGTGCACTCACATAACTTTTGAAGGCTGCATTAGCTATGAGGCAGGTGTTGTAGGTAGGCAGACTCATTTCAATCCAAGCTCCCCCACTTGCTACCTCATGTTACCTCCTTGAGAACACGTTATTGATCTGTAAGACAAAGCTCATGATGCCACCCTTGCAGGAATGGCTGTGGACATTGAATGAAGTATTTTTTTATATTTTATTGCACCTCAGCACAGAGAATAAGGGAATAGACTTACCAGCCACTGTCTGAATGCAAATTATTCTTCTTCTACTTATAAGCTGTGTGACCCTGGGAAAATTACTTAATGTCCCTGTTCCTTCACTTCCTCATCCATTAAGATGGGAATAAAAGTAGTAACCTACCTCCTAGGGTTCTTGTAAGAAAGAAATGAGTCAGCATATATAATGGATTTAGAAAAGCGCCTGGCAGAGTGATGGTGCATGTGTTAGCTTTTTTCTTGTCATATTAGAATTGCCTGTGACTTTCCTGTTGTCCCCACTGGTCTGCCACAGTAGGGAGGAATGTTGTCTGAATCCCATTTGCCATGATTGGTTCCCAAGGTAGGGGCATAGACGTCACATGTTTAGGACAGGAGAGACAACAAAGATGGAATTAGGAGGGCAGGGAGGGAGGGAGGCTGCAGCTGAAATGTCTCCAAGCTTGGGGTGGACATCCAAGGGGCTGTGGAAAGGTCTGGGGCAGGCTCCTGAAGGCTGGACCCCTCCTGTTTGTTCTGCTACTCCAGTCACAGCAGGGAGTGCGGCAGATGCTTCCTGAACATAAGGGAACTGCTTTGTCAGATGGCTTTGTTTCCCCCTTGGCCATGAATTATACATAGATGAATAAACGTTCTGTCTCCCTCCCTGCTCCCTTTTCCCTTTTTCTTTTCCTTTCCTTTCCTTTCCCTTTTCTTTTCCTTTTTCCTTTCCTTTCCTTTCCTTTTTTATAACAGTAAAACATTTTCATGTCTTAATGCAATTAAAACAGCCCTACAGGCCTCTGTGGACCTCTGCTCTCAGCCACTTCTAGAATTTCGTTGGGATCCCTACCCCATTTCAAAGCAAAGCCTTTACACGGAGATCTGCATCTGATAGAATCAGGAGTCTTCTGCTATCTCCAGGCTCAGTGCTGGGGCTTGTGGGGTGTGCACTGAGGCTCAGGGACAGACCATGCCTGATGACACATTTGGGGGATGATGCTGTTGTCCCTTGTACTTTCCCAGTCATTAGAACATACTGTTAGGTAGGTAGTTAGACATGAACGGGGTGGGTGGCAGCTGCGGTTAGGCTGTTTTGGCTCTTTTGGACTGGCTTGGGTCAGGCTGGCCTGAGTTGTTATGGGAATGGGGCTAATCGAGACCTTGCAGGTGCAAGACCTCAAAAGTGGGTTGTTTCGGGGAGCTGCTTGTTTTGAGGGATGCATTGATGTCCCTGGAACTTTCTGATGTCAACAGATGCGTTATGGGAACAGAGTTACTCAAGACCTTGGCAAATTTCTAAGCAGCTGACCCTCAAAAGTTGTATATAAAATCATATGAAAGCTATAACCCAATTATAGCCCGACAATATGGGGAAAGGGGAGAGGGAAGAAAGGGGAGGGGGGAGGATGGGTGGAGGGAGGGTACTTGGTGAGACCACACCTACGGTGCATCTTATAAGGGTATGTGTGAAATTTACTAAATGTAGAATATAAATGTCTTAACACGATAACTAGAAAAATTCTCTGAAGGCTTTGTTAACCAGTTTGATGAAAATATTTTAAATTGTATATAAAACCAGCACATTGTACCCCATGATTTCATTAATGTACACAGCTGTGTTTTAATTAAAAAGAAAAAATCTAAACAATGAGCTTGCTACAGGGCCTGCAGACTCTAGGATGGGCCCTGGGTTTGCTATCAAAATAATTAACATAGGCTCGGCGCCGGTGGCTCAGCGGGCTGAGGCGCCAGCACGTACACCTGAGCTGGCAGGTTCGAATCCAGCCTGGATCCGCCAAACAACAATGACGGCTGCAACCAAAAAATGGCCGGACGTTGTGGCGGGCGCCTGTAGTCCCAGCTACTTGGGAGGCGGAGGCAGGAGACTCGCTTGAACCCAGGAAATGGAGGTTGCTGTGAGCTGAGATGCTACAGCACTCTATCCAGAGTGACAGCTTGAGGCTGTCTCAAAAATAAATAATAATAATAATAATTAAAATAAACTTTTATTTCTTGCTAAAACTTTACTGCTTCTTCTCTTCAAGTATTTTGGCATCTACCTAAGCTATCACTGTGGCACCCTAACAATACTATCTCCAGGAAGGGACAGGAGAGCAGGAATTAATCTTTGCATTTTATGGAGCAATAAAACTGAGAGACACTATCATAGGTGCTTAGAAATTTGAACTTGGGCATCAGTGACACCTGCTTTCACAGTCTAGCTTCACTCACTGCAGCAAATCGTTTTTCTTTTCTGAACCTCATTGCCTCATCTGTGAAGAGGGCATAATCACTCCTCCCTCCAAGAACACTGAATTTGGAGTATAAGCAAAGCTCAGAGCAAAGTACTTGGCACTTTGACACTCAAGGGCAATCCGCCCCTGAGATTTGCTCTTTCCTTGCTTCAAGCGATTTGGTTATGAAAGAGCCCAAATTTAAGCTGGAAAGACTAGTTAAGATTTAAATCTTAGGTCTCCAAGTCATCATATTTCGACTTTTAGACAAGTATCTTCACCTAAGCATGTCTTTCTGTCTTCACTTTATTATCTAGTTTGTTAATTACACCTGTCTTATGAGTATATCATGATGAGGATTGTCTGCAATAATGGATACAAATCTTCTTGGTACATGGTAGATTGCTCAACAATATTGCTAGAATGAACGAACGTGTAATAACCATATTGCAGAAAAAGTGTCTGTGAGTGGAATTTCTGTGTCCTGAATGCCAGTTAAAATACCCTACCTGAGGAAATTACATAGTAAATCCTTTCGTGAATTGAATAACATTTTCTTCCAATGTGTGTTTTTCTTTTCCTCAGTTGGAATTTTTGAATAGGTAATAGGTTTGCACGGTGCTTGATTGAAAAGATACAAAGGGTTTATCTGGAAAAGTCACCTCCCTCTGTCTTCATCCTTCAGCCACTTAATTCTCCATCCAGCACAACCACTTATACTGAATTCTCAAGTCTGCTTCTAGAGGCAGGCTATTAATGTAGACGTCTGAAGCCCCAACCACTGCAGTTTTGAAAACTAAAGCCCTGTCTCCTGCCCACCCACTGGCTCGCAGCACACTCAGAAGCTCTATCTTAGATATTTCCTCCCTAGGGTAAAGAGTTTACCAATCATTATAATCCCTCTCTTTTGTGATCCTGTCCTTTAAGACCAATTGAAGAATGAGAAAATAAAAATAAAAAGTATTCCTATTTCTCTCTTCAGAGTTAACAACTATTAGTTAATAGTTGAATTAACTATTGATCAAACCCTTTGTATCTTTTCAATCACACCCTCTTCCCCCTATCCTTCCACCTGGTCCTGACTGAGCCTGTGGGCTGCACTTTCTGCCTGGCACCCCTTTTGAGACCTAGGTCCCACTGGAGTGTCCTTCCTGGTACACACTCTCTTGTTCTGGAAACTTCTATGGCACCCAGAGTTAATTCTTGATCCTTAGTTTTGCACTCAGAGCTTTCCCTGGTGAGGCTCCAGCATATTCTTCCTAGGCAGTGCTCTGCTTGACTCCGAGTCCCACCCCAGCCCTGCAGGTGCTCAAGCTGTCACCTCTCCTGGAACTCCTTTTTCTACCTCTGAAACCTCATCCATCCTTCCAGCCCGGACGTAAATCTTCGCCCCTCCATAAAACCTTCCGAGGTCCTCGATGTTGAAATGAATTGCTCCCCCCATATTCCTAGCGTCTCACTGAGTGGTAAACAGAAGCCATGAATTAGCTTTAAGGTTCCTCCGGATTCCATTTGTCTCCCGCACTGGCTGATTCCTGGCAAGGACTGGGCCACGCACGTCCGCGAGTCTCCACTGTCGTGCTCTGGGCCTGGCGAGAACTGCGTGTAAAATTAAGTTGTCTGGAGTGTTTTCACGGAGGTGGGCTCATCCCAATAGCTATCAATTATTTAGCACCCACCAGGGACCAGGAATTTTACATATCCTGTCTCCTTTAATCTTCAAAGCAACCTGGCAAGGTTAATGGTTATCATCCCAAAGCCCCGGGTTCAGAAAGGTATGGAGTGTCCTCAAGGTCACACAGCCCAGAAGCTCCCCGCTGTGTTCAGACCCCATGCCCGCCTCAGTGCAGAGCCCGCGCTCTTTCCATTAATCCTGCTGACTCCGGGGTCACTTGGGACTAACAGAGAGAAGTCTGGGGATGGGGTGCTGGTCTCCGGGCGGGGCAGGGATTTAACAAGCTACTGGAGGCCGGGGAGACTGGCTGACGGATTGTGCTTCCTCACAGGGGGGATCAGCTTTGGGAGAGTCAAGGGGACGTCGGGCTCAGAGGCAGACGACGAAACGCAGCTGACGTTCTACACAGAGCAGTACCGAAGTCGCCGCCGCAGCAAAGGTAACGAGCCGCCGAAGGTTCCAGAGCCAAGAGTCAGGAGGAGGAAAGCCTGGGTTGTGCTGGGTGACAAATCCTCCATCTTCTTTGATCTGGTTAACACTGAACTTGGCCTCGGCTGCAGACTAGTGACCTTCCTTATTTCCTTTCCTTGCTTCACTCTTTATTTACCTTCTGTCTTATCTCATTCCTCAAAAAATTGGGGGGATTTTTTTTCAGGATATGCAGTTTTTCAGAATTCAGAGCAGGATGTTAAATAGCTAATCAGATTGAAAGGAAAATAGGAATAAGGAAAATTATTCAAACTCAGAGAAGACAGATACAATGTAATCCATGCCAGCTGTGTTATGTAGCTCTTAGAAGAAACTAGAAGGTTAAATCAGAGATTCCCAGCTGCCAGAGTGTGAAGGGAAACATACTCAGAAATAAAGCCACAGAGTCCACGGGGTGGAACTAAGCCTTTGCTCAGGACATTCTATTTATCTGACGTCAAAACTATAGACTTCACCAGTCCTCCAGATGGCCCCTCTAAACAAAACACCACATGACTTTCTAGATAGTGTCTTTAACAGATAAAAATCAGTCTTGCTCCATAATTGTTTCACCTGTCGAACATTCACTGTAAGGTGAAATCTAAATACTGAAACAGGACTCCATGGAGGTCTAAACCTCATGGCCAGGATGCATAGTTCTCTGATGATTCAGTGTGCTGAGAAGGGAAAACATAGCATATTTCAGGCGGTCACCTGTGAATGCAATTCCTCATCCCTGAGTGTTCCATAGGGATGGGAAAGCAGCTGTGGAAGGTTGGGTTAGGGCTCGAGTTTGTGCCAGGGACCAGGAGCTGACCCATGGGCTTGGACCACTCTCTGAAAAGAAGGTCTGGTGGCCAAATATCAGGTCATGTGGTGGGATTTGTGGCCCTCCCCCCTCTGCAGAGAAGTGGGCTGAGGAGGGAGGGAGAATCTTTCTCACAAACCCTCCCGCACGTGTCCTACCCATGCTTGATGGCCACGGCAGGAGCGCAGGTTGCAGAGCTTCTCTGAGCTCCTTTTGCTCTTAGGCAAGTTAGTCACCTTCCCTGTGCCACGGTTTTCTCATCTGGAGGCTGGACCTTGGCGATGAACTGCCTTGTAGGGCTGGAGATGAATTTTACTTAACATAGAAGATTTATTGTGGTGTCTGGTATATCCTGAAGGTGAAATAAGGCCGACGTTAATACCTGTTCAGTTCTCCTTGTTTCCATGTCTCCCGGGCTCTGGGGACTTGCCCTGACAGAGCCCATGTGGGAGGAGTGCTCCCACCGGGACGCCACCCAGAAGAATCCACAGCCTCTGTGGCACTTGGGTTCACGGGGTCTGTCTCTTCCTCCTTCTCGCCCCTCAGCTTTCTCCACTTGATTTTAGCCACAAGGCCAACAAGTAGTACTTAGCTTTCTGAAATCTTCAGCACTGGAGATTTAGAAGTTGACGACTGACCAATCTTGGCCTATCTTCTCCCTACCCAAATCCAGCAGCCAGAATTAAGGCTGGGGACATTGGCGAGTCCCCTAGCAGGACTGGATTATTTACAGCTAATTGGAAAAATACCCATCACCGAGCACATCTTCCATAAATTGAAGTCAAAAAAAGAAAAGCAAAACAAACCACAGGACTTGTGATAAACAATTTGGCTCAGTGCCCCTGTACATTCCAGAAGGTTGGGCTGTGTCTTCAGGACGGAGAGGACGCCAGGGCTGTAACACCCTGGCCCTTTGCTTCCCTGGTCCTACAGCCAAACCCACTTACTTTGCCTTCTCCTTCCTTTCGCTGATGGCACCTCCCTCGCCCTTCACCTGTGGTTTCCATCACTTCTTTCTTTTCCTCCTCAGTCTCTTGAGTTGTGTTTTCTTGCTTGCTTGTGTTTTAATTTCTATTTCTTTTCTCCTCCTCTTCTTCTCTTGTTCTCTTATCACGGCCTCCTTCTCTTCATTCCTGCCTTTTCTTTTGCTCTCCTTTTTTCTTTTTCTTTTCCTTCTCTCTCTCCTTATTTTCTCATCTTCTCCCCCCTTTTCCTACCATTCTCTGCTTTACTCCCTGACTCTCTCCTTCTTTTCTTCCTTCTCTCCTTCCTTTCAGACATATCACAAATATTTGTTCAGGGCCAACTATCTGCCTGCCTCTCCTGTAGCTGGAAAGGGTGAGAAGGAGAGGCGGAGCTGAGCTGCTGAGGAAGGCCCACCGGACCTGGTATGTGGTTGGTTTGGGAGGAGGCTTCCGACTTAGTACTAACTTGCTATGCGGTTGTAGTCCTGTCTCACCTCTCATCCCGGCCTCTGTTTTCTTGTCTGAAACACAGGAGACTGGAAGTGTCAGCTTGTCATATTTGACCTCTGAGGTCCCTTCGCCCTTGGGCACCCATGGGGCAGTCTGTGTATTTATGAGAATCCCTGTTCTTGGAGCTCCCCTTTGCATCCTAATTATTTCTCTTGTGCCCAATGCCTGCCCCCTTCTCTGTTTCTCTTTTTAGGCGCAGGGTCTGACTATGACACTAGAATGGCTCTGCTATCCCCTTCAGCTGTGCCCTTGGCTTTCTCCTCCCCTGAGTCCCTCAGGCCGGCCTGGACCCCCATCATCCCTCCTCCGTCCTCTGCTGCACAATCACAGCTCCTCTTTTTTTTTTTTTTTTTTTTGCTTATTTTATTATCTTTATCATTAAATCATAGCTGTGTACAATAGTGCAATCAAGGGGTACAATGTGCTGGTTTCATGTACAATCTTAACTATTTTCATCAAACTGATTAACATTGCCTTCCTGGCAGTTTCTCCGTTATTATATGAAGACATTTGTATTCTGCATTTAGCAAGGTTCGCCTGTACCCTACTAAGATGCACTGTAGGTGTGGCCCCACCAATTACCCTCCCTCCGCCCCAACCTCCCCTCTCCCCTCCCTACCCTTGCCCCTTTCCCTATATTCTTGTGTTATATTTGGGTTATACCCTTCATACGACAGCTACACATTAGCTTCATAGTAGGGCTGAGTACATTGAATACTTTTTCTTCACATAACAAAATCCCAAAACCAGAGATGTTGGCATGGGTGTGGAGAAAAGGGAACACTTCTACACTGCTGGTGGCAATGCACACTAATATGTTCCTTTTGGAAGGATGTTTGGATAGTACTTAGAGATTTAATAATTGACCTGCCATTCGATCCTATAATTCCTTTACTAGGTATATACCCAGAAGACCAAAAATCAATTATAACAAAGACATCTGTACCAGAATGTTCACTGCAGCCCAATTCATAATTGCTAAGTCATGGAAGAAGCCCAAGTGCCCATCGATTCACAAATGGATTAATAAATTGTGGTACATGTATACCATGGAATATTATGCAGCCTTAAAGAAAGATGGAGACTTTACCTCTTTCATGTTTAGATGGATGGAGCTGGAACATATTCTTCTTAGAAAAGTATCCCAGCTCCTCTTTAGTAAATGCTGTGAGTCAGCAGTTCCCTGTGGTCTGCCCAGGGGCATGCAAGCCGGTCCAGCAGTGACACAGAAGCATGACAAAGTGGAAAGGGTGA